>JAZGTJ010003660.1:0-34319 GCA_036877575.1 Botia almorhae
CCCCCCCTCACCTCTCCCCTGTGTTAGGAGTAAAATTTTGTTTACCTTACGAAATGCAACAAGCACGCGCAACAGATGTGAATGTTATTATCACAATAAAGCATGGCAGGGTTGGCAAAACCACACTCTCCTACCACACTAAACCAACAAAATGTAATGTAATGTAACCTGGTACATCATCACAGCGCTCACAACAAAGCAAAATAGCAACAGAGAAAATGACATCATTTGGTACATTCAAATCATCATGAACTAATTTTGTTTCTAGGACTTAAAAGTTATGAGCATAAACATCAGTGAAACTTTGAACTGCTGACAGTGCCACACTGGTGTGTTAGAGGTATAGACTCCAAATATGATATGGTTTCATTTCAGACTGTCCTCTATCTGTGTGCCAAATTTTATAACTTTTTTCCATACTGTTCTATGGGCTGCCATAGACTCGAGCAGAAGCAGAAGAAAACAGAACTAAGGGTTACAATAGTGTCTTGACCCCTAATAATATTATAAAATCATCATAAGAATAGTATTGGTTTTATGTAGTATTTTGGTTTCGCAGTATATAATTAGCATCACTTGGGTTGTGGAGGGGGGGACATGCTTCCTCAGAAATGCCAGAAGAACCATTAGATGGAATCAGATTTCAATTTCCATCTTTGCTCCTTTCAGTATGATCATGTTGCTGTGAGAAGTATCCGGATGGACTCAAATGAAGATCGGTTCATACCCAGACCTGCAGTGTGAATGTTTGTCAGGCATGAGTTACTTTAAACTGACTGAATGCTTCATTGAATGAGATAATTTCTGTCACTCTCATCACAGCTTGTCCCTACAGTCAAATATTTGCTGCCTGAAAAGAATTCCGCTCCTGGTATGTGTATTGAACATCCATTACATATGCAATGTCATTTACAATAGCTCGTTTGCCAAACCGAGATTAAAGAACAACAAAGACAGTGAGAATTTACATTATGGAAAGCACTAAACGTTACATATGTTATAAACGATTAATCAAAACTGTACATTACAGCCGCTAGCAGGGGAATTGTGCACTTTCACGGTAATATGGACAGCACATATCGGTTGCAATGCTGTGGTAAGCGCATGCCAAACATCCAGTCTTTCTGCATCGCTGTTTACGGGCTGTTAACCAGAAGGGGAGGGATCACCCCCATTTTTGGGTCTAATTAGCTAATGGCACAGGACAAGGGAGCGAGGCGCAAAAGGAAGGAAAATGAGACGCGAGCAGCAATGCTAGCAGAGATAATTACTAAACTTCAAAAGGAAATATTTAAAAGCAAATAAGACCAGGAGCACCAGTTTGAATTAAGTGAATAATTTAGCAGAAGTGCTTACCCTGGTGCCCAAGTTTTTATTTTGGGAGAAAAACGGAGAAAATATACACCGCAAGGCCTTGTGTCTGCATTGTTGTTTGCATCAGCTTTGGCTCGAGGGGCTCAGTAGCTATTCAACAGTAGAAGGTGTTTTAAGACTATCATCATGAAACACTCTCTGACCGTTGGCCAAACTGTTGGGTAAGATATTTAAATTCACACCACCAGATGTATGAAAGTCACCTACTGTGTGCTAACTAATATGAAATCATAAATGTTTGTCAAGCTTTTGCTTGAATGACTCTGTCTTTCATTGACCTTGATAGAACTAAATATGAAAGTCAGCAGGGTCTTTTGTTGTTGAGTCACCCCTTTGACAGCTATTCCCATGTGCTTGCGTGGGAAACATCAAAAATGTATGTTTGTAAAAGGGCTCTTTTATTTTGAGTTGATGCCCCAAGACATAGTTCAATTATTAGCCCGTCTTTCGTTCTACACATTTGGAATTTAGTAAGCAGGTCTCTTATTCACAGACAATCGAACAACAGCAATGACCCTTTAATCCAAGTCAAGAGGCCATTAGTAGAGCCCCTGTTAGGGTGACTGAGGTGAAGTTACAAAATGAAACTAAAGATGTTTACACCTGCTTTTAAAATCAGCCTCGGGCACTCCGATCACATGTCTGATTTTGTAACTTGATGTGTTGATCAATACTCGGTTACTCTGAAGTTTCGGGGCAAGATGTTTGCTGTTATTGTAGTCAAACTCCTATATTTACTGCACTTTGAAAAGTGTTTGGTGAAAGTGTTTCTTTATAGATGCAAATTGTTTGCAAAGTTTAAGATCCGTGTTTTAGTTCAATAGACGACTGATGTGCGAGTATGCGAGCGTTTGCTGTTGTCTGTATTATGTCAGTTGTTATGCTACAGATGCAATGTTACACCACATGTGCTTATTTCTGACTACTTCCAAATGTGGTGGGTTGTGTGATCCGACCCCAAAATGAGCGTCATGGACCTTATTGACATCAGTGTTTATCACTGTACACTTGTGATTGGATCGCCCGACACACATCTAACATCTGTTGGCTAGAACCAATGAAAATGGATGAGAAGTGATTGTGTTAAGGAAACAGATTGTAAACGATGATGTGAGATTATGCCAATTGAACTCTTCTGAGATTGTGCCAACTGAATGTATGCCAAAGGACCATTCATCACCAGAAAAATTATCTGGATATAAAATAGTCATGTCTAAAAGGGAAAGTGCCTCTTGGATGAAGAATTAAAATTAGTCTGCATGAATTATTTTCATTCACTTGGCTCTCTGACTGTAGTCTTTCTCAGTTTTAAGGGTGAGGATGAGTATTCCACCAGTTTAGTTATTGTATTCTGCCTTTGTAAGGTCTTCATGTGATTTATAAAGCGTAGAAAAGGAGAAACTACCATCTAGAAATCGAGTCTCTAGGCAGCGATTTATTCATTTGCTTTAAAATTAGGCTGCAGTAGGAGCCTGTTTTTCCCTTGTGTGTTCCTATTTCAAGAGCTTGACAAGGGTCAAGGTTTGGTCAGTGGAGGAGAAAAACAGCGTCCTCGTTTAAACAAGAGCAACTGCCACTCGAACATCGTTTACTCAATTGAGAGATTAGCCAAACCTCCCACAAACTGTTGTCGTTGTAGCTCTGACACTCCAGAAACAGAGGCTGTGAGTGTGGTCTGTTCCCATCTGCAATAAACAGAGCTAACTAGCACAATTATTCACATTTTAATAGGGCCGTTGACGTTACGTTTGAGCAGCTTCCTGCAGTGAGACATGCTATACTTTATCTAAAACTATTTTACACTGTATTTTTGTAATCCTTTTACAATTAGTGTATAATTATACTGTTTTCATGGCCTTATATTAAATGAGAGGCTATGGAATATTTGTACTTTTGAGGATTTGTTACACCACAGGACTGTTCACAGGTGAAGAGTGTAATTGTGCACCAAGCTGAGTTGCAAAAAAAATGTTATAAGAAGTTTCTAACACTCCACAAATATGCCCACCTCTAAACCCACGCCATTGGCTGGGCCAATTAAAACCATTACACTCAAACAGAGTGCAGTTTTGTTTGCGGCTGTTAATTGTGCAGAAAGTACACACTTCAGCTTTAGTGAACTGCAAAAAGGTCATTAAAACAATTAAAATCCTAAAAGACACAGAGATCTGTTATAGCATCTATGGCTGTTTTCAGACGTATGCCTTGTTCCAAAACAGGGACTATAATCGCTACAGTGTTGCACATTTCTTTCTGGTTCAGTTCACCTTCACAAGGCAACACTTCTAAACAGACCAAAATGATGTGTGAGTAAACTGTCCTCTCACTGGTCAGAGCGCACCTGTTTAATTTCCAGGATTCTGCTCAAAGAGGTCATCTGTTGGAACGGATAGACAACAGCATCATGAGCTTATTGCGTTTTCTGTTGTTAAATTACTTCATAATTTTGAGCAGGAATCAAGTTTTATTGGGACAACGTGCTTACAATGTTTATGACGGCCCTTTTAAAAAAAATATATATATATATATTAAATATATAAAGAATATTAATGGCGATGTCGTGCTCGCCCACAAAATTAAATATAGGAGGCATTAGCAAACAAATCATCATACATAATGATCCAATGGGTCGAGTTGCTTTCTTACCACAAGCGATCCACTCCAGAGTTCATTTTTATCACACTCAGATCCAACCGCCTTATTTTGAACAAAGCACTGCGTTCATATATAAGAGGATAAAACGGGACAGGTTCCAAAACAAGAGCTCCAAATGAGTCAAGTGTGAAAACACCCTAAAAGTATACATTCTTCCTTATGTAAATTTTACCTTCTAACCTAAAATCTTGATGTTTAACAAAAGCTAATGTCAGTTGTCAATTTTCCAACACTTTGTATTGTTTCTTGTTGTTGTCCCAGAAGCGCTTGAACAACTTCGTCTGTCTATAGGTTTAGTTTAGCAGTTTAGGTGCTTAAAGCATTTAGTATTCTGATCACTTTCTATACCAGCACTCAAGTTTGTAGCCATGTGCCCGTGTGTTAAATTGACCGTTCTGTCTCAGAGCACTCATGCATTTCAACAGTGAGGACAGCTTACCACAGGAGCCCCCCTAATAAGAGGTAGTCAAAGTCGATGGAGGGTGAAAACAGGGGACGCTGCTATTTACAGCCTACTCACAGTCATATGGAATATTCGGAGGCCATTCGGAGCGCGCCATGTGGTCGTTCTTTTTGTCGCGCAGCCGCTGTGCGTTCGGCACGCTTTCGTTTGTAACAGGAGGCGGAGGGGGGCTGGCTGGCTGGGTTGGTCCGCCAGAGATCCAAGAGAACGATCTGCCAAAAGCTGCGGCCTGAAACCGATTTTTCACCTATGTTTATGAGACACAAAAGAGAAATGGGAAGAACCGGTGAATTGTGTCTAACTGGCAGTGCAGCCGAACACATGCTGTATTTGTTGATTAATTCTTTGAAAAAGGCAACAGATGGTAATGTTTTTCAGCTGTCATTACAATTATACAATCAATCAACTTACCCTGACCTTCACTTTGACTGCTCCTAATTTGTATATCATCTGTGGCATATGGGCTGCGTATCAGAAGTTATTTATTGAAATGCTTTTGTTAACCTCATGAGAGTGATAAAGGTCTTTTGTAGAGTAGCCACAGTTCAGTTTATGTCTTATTACATTATCTCGCCTATAAAATGGTTTTCTGTCCATATCAATTTTCTGTGTTTTCTAGTTAAGGTGCAAGCAGTTACTAAATCATACAGTAGATGTTGCGGCTTTATACAATCATGGTTTCAGCTGGCACTTAAGCTGCCACATTAAAAAAAGTTAGCTGCCCAACCCGAGCCTTTGGGCCAAATTCTAGTCATATATTAGTTTGGGTATTTGTAATTATTTCGAAAATAAATATTTCTAGTTTTAATTGTAACTTGTTTTGGCCGCACTGATTTTAACAATATGAGTATTTATGTGAGAAGAACTATTTTTGTTTTTGTAAGAATGTTTTTAAATACTGAAAAAAAAGATATTTGTAATGTTTAGTTCCATGATGTAGGTGCTTGTAATGTTGTCATTTCAGCCAGCACATAGTGTATAATTTTTCTGTTTGGTGTTTACACGATCAGCTGTATTGATAAGGAAATGTATAATTGTTTTTGCAATTAAATCACCTCACAATGTGTTAAAGCATCTTTTGTGTCACATATGCCACATTGCATGCTAAATTGTGTACAATTTGTCATTTGTTCTTACATGCTTAAAGAGAAAATTCCAGTGATTTTCAGCCTTCAGATTTTGGGTGTGGTCACAGGGATTTGTTTATTGGCAGGGCTTGGGCTTCAAGTGAGTACACCTCACTCAACAGTCACCTTTTCTGTTAGTCTTCTGAGTTAAGTGTCCATTAGGATAGTCACTCTCTCCGTTCTCATTTTCTCCTTCTGCCCAAAGTCACAATCATGTCTTGTAAAGTGGGTGATGATGGCTGTCGGGTGAGCTGCATGTTGGGGGCACGGCCTCATTGCAGCTCTGTCAGTAGAGAGAAGAGCCCCTTTCACTCAGTTTTCAGACACTGTGGGAATTAAAGACTCTTGTCTACTTTTGTGTAAAATCCACTCCACGACAGCTCTGTTTCTTGGGCGCTTTATCTGTAGGTGCATCACGCAGAAGTTGAGTGTCTCCTCTGTGGACAGCTGTCCAGCACCATTAGGTTTCTTACATCAGAGAGACATGCAGCGACAGGACCATGTCTCACCTCTGCAGGTGAAGCGAGATGAGACTCTAAACCTCTCAATTCTTTTTAGCAAAAAAGACTTGATTTTTCTTTAGAGGTTTTACTACCCAGGAGAAGAAATTGTAAATCACATTTTTTTCTCCTAGTCAGCAATAAGACTAAATATAGAGTTTGCTCGGGTCTCCTGCTTCTCAGAGGTTTCTCCTGGGAGAAAGACCCCAGTAATCAGACCCCAATGTGTCTCCTCTAGATGGGTCTCATCAAATGCTTAAGGCCAGATTTTCTGAGCTGTGCCCTTTCCATTAAGTTTATGGTTCTATGCTCTTATGTCAGTAATTGTTTCATTTGCTTCTATTTTTATGTTTTCTACACCACTTAAGGAAAAGTATAAGAGACAAACAGCTAAGAATTCCATTGTTTTCTTGTTATGAAAGAGAAAACTTTGAGCAATACAATTTTCTTCTGAGCAGTGCTTTCTTAAGTTGTGGCATTAAAATAACGGTAAAAATAGATTTTTCTGGACTGTAAATACTGATTGGATTGATTGGAGTTTTGTTTAAAATCACTCTATATTAACATTTCATATTAATACCAAGTTCCTATGTTGCTTGGCAACTGCAAAATGCTACCATTAGAATAATGAACTATATTACTTGGTGTAAGAATAGTTTAGTCCTATAATTATTAATTATAAATGTGGTTTTATTGAACAGTAGTGTGATTTAACAGTGGTTGAAACAGTGCATTACAGTAATTTATACCACACATAGGGGCTTATATAATCTCAAGAGACTTTACTTTGTTTTGCCTATTAAAGTCTTTACACTCATGGTAAAATCATTGTAATGCACAATCATTTTGTGGTTTATTGCTTTATTATATTTGCACTGACAGCAATAATTTAATTTGTTTCTTTTCCCATTTATGGATTTACTTATCTATTTATAGCTATAGAGGAATCAACAACAAACCTCAAGACTCTTGCCAATTTACAGGGCAAAAAGACTTTGACTGTCACTCTTCTTGTCCTTCATATTCATATTGTAGTCTAACAATGAGACACTTTCCGACTGCTGCTATTTGACATAAATATATCTTATGCGAAACGAATGAGAAAATTATGCCTTTTTTTCAGTCCTGCTCAGGGTGCCCTTTGTAATAAGTCACACAGGAGCCAAAGCCTCCAGTCCTGCCTGCAGTATCATGCAAAAGAGCGGAGAAATCTCCTCGCGGTGACTTCCGTACGTGAAAGCTCATAATTTCACGTTTAAAAAGATTACGGCCCCTGCGAGGCCACAGAAGCTTCCCGCAGGCGTGGCGTTCCCTTTTCATTGGTGTAGCTAGCTGAGGAAACCGAGCTGCCTGACAATGAGTCAGATATTAGGGCCGGCACTGCCTGTGGTAGGATGCCACACTCCCAATCCGGTAATTGTATCCAATAGTATTATTTCTTCCCATGGAGATGCTGCGGTATCCCTGCTGTTTTTCTGTCTGGGCAGAGGGGAAATAATGAAGCTGGCTTTATGCTGTAAGGAGGCTTTGGACAGCCTTCATCAACAGGATCGGTTGCTTTCACAAATGCCCAGGAGCCTGGCTGCAGCTCTCAGCCATTGCGACCAGAGGCAGAGTTACGATCCAGACGTCATCTATCATACACCAGCCTGCTAAAGCAGTCAATGGCTCTGATTAATCACCTCAGCCAAGCATTGCTATAGGAGGAGCGACTGAAGCTGGATATTAGGGCTTTATTTATTTCTTTCACTCTACATCAATGCCACATAATAGATTAGATTGCCAAATGCCTGAATTCAGGCAACCCAGTTTCATGTGCATTGTAAAGCTGTAATATGTGCTTGCTGACAGTCTTACACGAATGTAACCCAATAATATGTAGGGTCATAATGCTTAAAACCTCTAGTGTGTTAAACAGGTTAAGACCATTAACCAGTATAAGTAACACCATTAACTGGTATAAGAAAAACATGAACAGCACACATATATTTTGCTCTGCATGTTAACACCATAACCAACATTATGGTGGATTATTCAATACGTGTCTGATTTGTTAATAATTTTTTAATACATGTTTTATAATGGGTTTTTATAATTAGCTTATTTTTAAAAGTAATCAGCACTTTGTTGGATGTACATGTAAACACACTCATTAAGTGACCTGATAGAAAATTTCAATAATTACATGCACGGTTGAATTTCGATTCTGCAGATTTGATGATTTCATTAAATCTTGTGTGTCAGCCTCATGAAGTTCCCTGAAAACAACAGTACCAGTGACATCATCAAGACTACATTTGGCTCTCTTGTCCGGCATGCCTGTCATTTGGGAACACTTGTTTCGAATGGCAGCACTCTCTCTCCCTCTCTCTCTCTGGCACCCTCTCTTTTTTGGCAGCATCAGTATATCCTTGCTCCTCTTGACATAACAAGGTCTGGTTCCCAAGCCCCTGCATCAGATGTGGGCAGCAGATAGCCCCAGCGATAAGTGGCTTTTCTCCTCTCTTTTATCTCGCATGGAAGAGCTTTGCCTTGGAGCTTTGCATTCAAAACATTGTGGCAGTCTTTTCTTTTCCATATCATTAAAAGCTCCTAGTGTCTGGAAGGGCTGGCGTGATGGCAAAAGGCCTGCTTGTGGCAAGAACACAATAAGAAGTGCTGGAAAGCCTCCAGAATCACATCGCCGTAGCTGCAGTTTGCCATCATGTGTAATGCAAGTGTTTGTAATGCTAGAGTTTCAGTTCTACTACCTTAGAATGACAGCAGTGTGTGTGTGTGTGTGTGCGCATGCATGTGTGTTATATATACACTTTGTGGACAAATTTGTCCTCGGAAGTAAAATAACATAAAAGCAAAAAATCCCTTTGGGGATGATGATGACTTGTAGCTGAAGTCGATTGTATATCTCCATTTAAATAACATAGAAAACAGAAAATCATTAGCCTGATATAAATAAATGGAAGTCTATAGAATGACCTCACTAATATAGAGAAACAAGCAAACTGTGTTTGTGTGTGTATTTTAAAAAAGTATCTGCATGGTATTGTAGATCTTTCTCATTAGCGAAATACTTTGCCTTTAATTGGTTCAATTCTGGTTCCATTCTGCCTTTGATTACTATGTTTTAAACTCAAACCACTAAAGTATATCAGGTAGCGTGTATTCTGTTTTTTAGTTAGTTATTTCCAACTCTAATGTTGTTTCTCTGATTGCCCATTTTTTAAAATCCTCATTGATTTGTGCCAAAAATTACCTACAGATACGCATATGATTAAATTTAATTATATCATCGGATAATTATACATTTAAAAAAAGGTTACCCCCTTAAATAGCTTCAATGTAATTAGGTACCTTTTGTTAGTAGCTTGTAGTGTAACTAAGTTGTTTATCAAAAGGTAGCTTTAAGTGGGTTGCTACACTGTTAAAGTAGCTTTTCCAGCACTGCTGTGTGTGTTGTTCCTCAAGTGATCCTTTGATACAAAGAGTGGGTACGAGAGCAAGACTTCCTGTAAGGCTTAAAGTAGTGCTTACATGTGCCGTAGCTACTATTAATAGCAAAATCTGACAATTCACTGAACTCTGCCACAGAAAAATGTAGCTACAAACTGCCCTTGTGTGTGTGGGTATAAAACATTTATAAGCGGATTCTTTTCTTTCCACCAAGCAAAATGGAGATTCTCTTTGAGTTATCAAAAGTGGATTACAAAGAGACAAAAAGAACTGTAAAGTTTTTCTACGAGCACATTTGACTTTGTTTGCAAAGCTTTAATGTGTGAGCAGGTTGTGTCTTCCACCCCAAAATGAAAACTCTTTCCTCAGCCTCATGTCTTTCAGAACCCATATGACTTTCTTTTGTCTTTGAAACACTAAAGGAGTTATTTATCAAGTGAATGGTGACCACAGCTGTCAAGCAAGGTTGTCAAGGCAAAACATCCATCAAATATTATCTTAAACTTAAGTCTGTTCCTCACAGAAATCTTAAGATTTCTTAAGGCTTTCCTAAGAATCTTAAGACTTGAAATATAGTGCAGAAGTCATATAGACAGATTTTAGGGTGCTTTTACGTTCCCTTTTGGAGCCTGACAGCTGCTGGTCCCCATACACTTTAATTACATGAAGGAGAATGTGAGAGCACTTTATGTTCCACGGAAGAAAGAACATAACAGATTTTGAACAACATGAGGATGAGTGACAGAATTAATCTTTGGTATATCTATAACATGAATGTATGTATGAATGTAATGTATGTATGAATGTAATGTATGTATATGTATGTAAATATGACACCAGGGTGTGAATGTTATGTTCGGCTCCGCCATACTGCAGATTTACTGCAGTTATGACTGTTTAGATGCGCAGGAGTGTGTTCTCATCTGTGAGCGCTCTGCTCTGTCTAAAAGAGGCTTCAGATGCTTGAGTGTGAAGATCTTCTGAATATCAAAGTTTTACGAGACAAAGGAAAGATAAAATACGACCCGACAGCAGGTGAATGAGGAACCTCATGCTGTGAGGAACTGAAGTGTGTTTGTTTACGATCCTGCGCGATGCTCCGCCTATCTGAGAGCAGAAAAGTATTTGTGCTTGAGAATATATGAGAGAGAGAGATCGTTTTGATATTTCCAAGCACAAGTCTTACCGTTTACGATTCGACTATCTCTGCATCATGTCTGTTAACACCACCCCCACCCGCTTAACCCACAACCTGGTCTGTGGTTGTTGACGAAAAGCCATTTATTGCGTTTGGCGATGGAACCAATCAGCGGTTATAGATAATGAGGTTATGGAAGCCACTGTAAATTCACAGATCAATATTTCACCATGAACCATAAACAAGTTCCTTGGGGAGAGTTTGAGAAGGTCAATGTGTTCTCGGAAAGATAGTGAAGGATGGGTTTCACACACGGATGGGATCCCTCAACATATGCAGAGATGTTCTGCTCACACTGATATATGTCCCCTCTGTAACGTGTTCATGCATGACTGGAAAAAATATTTCTTTGCCGTTTACATTGAAGGTCAGGAGCTCCAAACTTTCAGGAGATTTATTTCTTCTGATAATATAAACAACTGATTAGACAAACAAGTCACTTGGGCTTGTTTGAAAGGGGCTGAAATGCATTTGTCAGTTTAATGTAAACTCCACTGTGGAGAGATGGTGTTGAGGTAACAGTTTAGAAATGCGGTAAGCTTCAACAGGTGGACTTGATTAGGACTATGAGAGCTGATTTACAGTAACATACCCAGAGATGTTCCGCTGCAAGGAAGTAATTTGCCACAGGTTTTATGGTATAGCTCAGAGTTTCCTGCAATGCTAGTTTGTGGTGGCGAGCAGAAGCCACTGCATCCACAGTACCACGGCAAAGGAAATTATATTTTATAATTGTGAGAGTTAATCGCTTACAATCTAAATTGAATCTGGTGATGGAAAGACCAAAGACAGTATTTTAATATATACAGTACATTTTACACCTATAATTTAATGGATTATTAAAACATGAAAAATTTGCTCCTTTACTGTTTCATAGATGAGGACATTTGATGGAGTACTCACTTGTGTTTCAGTTATAAACTCAGATTGTCTCTCCTAAAACTGCTGAGAAATATACAAACGAGACACTTGTTGAAATACACTATGAATATGAAGCAATAAAATTGATAATATCTGGTTTTGGATGCATATGATGAGAAATGGTTTAAGTTGAAAAATATTGTCTGTTAGTTGCAGACTTGGCACACTTGGCACAAGTTCAGTTTATGACATTGTATGACATAGTTTTATTGTCTCCTAAAACTCTAGTGGAGACGTATGTTAGAATTTTGGGTCCTTTGCTCAGGACAAATATCAGCAGACCTAAGAAAGTTTCACATTCCCCTTCATTTAATCTTAATGCTGTCTAGGAGAAACAATAACAATATTAAAAAGATCCCATCAGTAATTTGGCTTATGGGTGTAATTAGGATCAATTATGGGGGGGTTGAACGAGGGAATCATTGGTGTAGGTCTTTGAGTATTTGTGTGTGTGCTAACATCCAAAAGAGCTATTAAGTGACAGCACAACAAGCAGCTTTAAGAAGGCACTTCATGTGGTCTATAAGTGCTGTTCTGTGAGAAAATCACCCTGTCAGTGGTTTGTCTAGTTAAAGAACAGACAGTCGATCCTGGAGAGGGCAGCTTCTCTAGATAAGAGGACAAGACCTCATACTGAGCAATCAAGGGAAATGGACCAATACCTGACAGTTCTTCCTCACTTACACATGTGTGAGTGCTTTCTGCTGTTCTCACTTAGATACATGTTGGTCTATAAAAAAGGCAGGTTTACAGAGTTCAAATCGAGCACAATGACTTGACTGATTTGGAAAGTGTTCTGTGCAGTCTGGGATTGTGTTTTAGCTATAATAATAATAATTTATAAACACTGAAAATGATTTTTCTTTGTCTTGCTTTCTGGTAAATAAGATCTGAACATCTTTATAACAAACAAAGGGTAGGGCTTACAAACATGGCTCATATGTCAGACCAAAATCTAAAGAAAAAATAAGACATTTAAATGAATTCACATAAAGGAAATAAGAAAATGAAAAACGTTTGCATTTTAAGTTTGTTGTACATTACAGAATTGCCATTAGGTTTAAAAAATTGATTTTGTCTTTTTACATCGACACATTTGTCACATTTTAAGCATACGCCTCAGTATTTCTCATTTCTTATTCCATCAACAGCCATTTTTTCTGTGAGAAGCATATACACACAGGGCTGTGACATCACACGCATAAGCACAGGCACACACATTTTGCAGCCTCTGTAGGTCACACTGACTTTCAAACTGATTCACTAATGCTATCTTTTGCCTTTCCACCTCTCTCTCTTCCCTTTTCTCTTATTCCAAAGCTGCATTCTCATAAAACACACAATATATAGAGAGAAAATCGAATGTGAAACATTAAAAAAATCTACAGGGATAGTGTAGTTCAAAGCTTGGATTAAGGGTGCAATTTCTTATGAAATTTATGATGTACATGACAAGCTAACTGGAATCAACTCGGTGACTAAATTTGCCAGTGGTTCTTGTGAACATAATCAACATGTTCATTTATACTTGTCATTTCTGACCTTTAATAAGACACAAAGTTGTTTTAAAGGAGCCTGTTCTAACCTAGTCATTTTTTTACACCAAACATCCTCATTATAGTATTACAGAGAGAGTTTGGTAGTGTTTGTGTTAGAATTTTCCTTATGTTCTATTTTGCCTTTTTCTCTCTCTCTCTCTCTTGTCTCTCTCTCACTCTCTCTCCCTGCATAATGGTGACCTAGATAGAAAACGTGCATTGTGGCTTTTCATTACAGCTTATTCTGTTGCAATGTCTGTGATTTTCTGCCTAACAGATTTACCCTTTGTGTGTTAAACATCTTTCTGTAATGCTGTGGTCTGAATGAAGCCAAAATAAATGAACTGAAGAATATTTGTGTCACTCAATCTGTCTGCTCAGAGAGGGTAGAGCTTCATTGAGCTAATTTCTGGCATTTGGTTTCAGGTTCTGGCAGGGCGAATACACAGTGGCTGTGAGCATCAACGACTACCTGGACGTGTACTGTCCGTACTACGAGAGCCCCCAGCCTCACAGCCGCATGGAGCGCTACATCCTTTTCATGGTAAACCATGATGGTTACCTCACCTGTGAGCACCGCATGAGGGGATTCAAGCGGTGGGAGTGCAACCGACCCCAGAGCCCCGACGGGCCCCTGCGATTTTCGGAAAAGTTCCAACTTTTCACACCTTTCTCACTCGGTTTTGAGTTCCGACCTGGACACGAATACTACTACATATGTAAGTGTGTGTGTTTCCAATATTGTTACAAAGTGGCACTATGAACATACAGCCAATAGTATCAAATTAACCATGTTATTTATAAAAACCAAGTCACAAGTCTTTTTTTAATGCATTTTTTCATTGCCTTAAAAATTAATTATGATAGTAGAGTAACAGGCATATTTTGTGTAGCATTAATTTGTTGCTGCTATTGCTGGCTGTTGTTTGTTTATTATTTGTATTCACTTTTTTTTGGATCATTTGTCATCAAATCCTTGGTAAACACTCCAGGTGTAATGAGACTTCCAGGCACAGAGCTGCATGTGTAATTTAATTGAGCCAAAGGGCTGCTGAAACTGGCTCAAGCAACAATCAATATTTCGAGTCATTTAATTTCTTTATTTTAATTCAGATGTAACTGTAAATGTTGATGTCGGATTGGATGTGTTCTTCACTTTTTTTTAATTAGCTCATCTGTTTTAACCAATTTGACCCAAATTATGAGTTGACCCATTGTGAAGATGATAGACAGGCTATTGACAGGATAATCAGCTCCTCACAGTTACTCGCAGTGACATAAAGGCGCTGTCTCCTCTCCTGCGACTTCACTACTTTCATCCCCTTTTTTAAATTACCCCTGTTACACTTATGCTACACTTTAGAAGCTCAGAAACATTATGGTAATCTCTTGGAAAGCAAAGGAGAGACTGACTTTCTCTTAAATTGTGTCTGCATTGTGACTTGCTTGATCTCATTTTTCATGATATTTGTTTTGTTTCCTGTCTAAACTGTCAATTATTTTCTCATCCAAATGTTTTCAAAGAAGCTCCGGCTTCATTGCCTTCTCGGACAGAATGTCCCTCACTACAGGACATATGGAAAAACACAGATAGATTAAGAGAGGAATTAAAATGGAGAAATAGCTTAAGAGTTTTATAAATGAGGAACATCCAACAGCTCATTCCCATTAACCTCAGAAAGATTTTAACAGTTTGGTTTAAACAGGAAACATGTCCTTTAATTATTTGTTTTACTGTCCTCTGCTTCAAGACAATCTGGCGGGGCTAGACAAGCTTTATACTAGATTATTTATTTTAGTTTCCAGTCTTGCTGTTTTAGTAAGATAACATGAAAAACTTGCGTAAGGAAAATGTCGGGAAAAACAGGGAGCAGGCAAATCAGTCATTTAAATACTGATTACAATTCCTGACATGGGATGCTTTGGTGTGGAAAGGCTGGGACCACCTGTGTGCTCTGTGTACAGTGTGGAGCCTGGCGACACTGGCATTGTGTCACTGTCCATCAGGAGTCATCCCCCTTCTGCACGACAGCCAGACAAGCCTTTTCTCTCCCATGGAGATGCTACATGCTTTCATTTGACTGTTGATTATCCCTGATTGACAGCTCAGACTGAAAGAGAGAGAAGCTTAAATTGGGGGGGGGGTTCTGAGTCAACACCAATCCCCTATAAATCAGCAGGGCGTAGCACTGCTTATCATACACGCTGCAGTGTCATTTCTTCACACGACAGGGAGAGAGACATGCCACAAAGAGCAGGAAGGAGGGTTCAAACATACCCTTTTACTCTGCTGTTTAGACCCCATCCCCACCCAAACTGATTTTTAATGCACCCGCCTTCCAACTCCCTGCCAGACTCTGCATTGTGAAGGCTTTTGTTTCAGATGGAGGGGCAGGGCTGGAAAAGGCCTTCGGACAGCCCCACCTCCCCCCAAAGGCCACTTCAGAGCCACTCCCAGAGAGGATTGTTTGGATACCGGCAGCTCTGTGACCGTCACAGGCCCTTGGGGATTGACGCTTTGAGGCAGGGTCGGAAGGGTCGCTGATGAGAGATAGATCTGGGAGGTTATCAGGGGGAAGTGGGGGCTGATCTTGATTGTCTGCTGGTAAAAGAACACATCCATCAGGTCTGGTCAGACTTAACCCCAGGCTTCCATCTCTCCGCCCGTATTGATCGCTGTGATGACATCTTGACAGGTGTCTTCTACACATCTGCTGGCGGTTGAGGTTGGGTGCTCTCCAATGAACCTAAGATCCGGTGTAGTGGGCATGCCACAGGAATACACAATGAACTGCGCAGGGCGGCGGGGGAAGGGCGGATGGGCCTGAAGATGATAAACTATAGACAACTCAGGCTGCAGTTCGTATTGCAACAGCTTGACCAGGACATTAAAAATAAGTTGAAGTGCAGGGCGATCAAACACATTCCTTTGACTTTCCTTTATGGACGTTTGGAGTTCAAATCATATTTCACTTTCCTTTTCATTGTATTCAGAACCTTGTAAGGAAATAATCAAGAGGTGCGTTGGGTCTGGAGCAGAGATGAATGAAGTCATCTGTCTGAACAGTTTTGTCTGGAGAGCGAAGATGAACTGTGCTATAGATGTACTGGTGATAGCTGAAATGAAGGCTGATGTTTGGGAGCCGGCTGACTCAATAGTGACTCTGTGCTCTCAGGTCACAGACTGTTCGGTGGGATAATTTGCAATGGGGACACTGTGTGTGACAGGCTATTGTAAGTGACGACACCATGCTGGAGAAGGTCAGAGCAATCTCCTCCGAATGGAGAAAATATGAGACTTTGTTCTTGATTTGGTTGTCGAGGGGTCAAACCAACTCTCAGGCTAGAGAGACTTTCAGTGTCATCTCAGAACAGCAGCAGAATCCTAAACAGATTGATGAGCCACATGTTTATTCAGTGTTTGAATGTTTTTGTTTGCCATAAGCACATTTGGTTGATTGAAGTCAACTTCCTGCATTGTGTGGAACTCATTATTTATCTCCAATTTCCCCTATTCCTTGTCAACAGCTTCTCCTCATCCCAACCACGCTGGCAAGCCTTGTTTAAAGTTGAAGGTGTATGTTAAACCCGCAAGTAAGTAATGTTCTGTGTATCTTGCCCTTTCTTACCAATAAAAGTACAGTAATATTCCACGCCAGCTGGCTGTTGGACATAACAGGCAAGAAAATAAGCAGTGTTAGTCACATCTTCCTGGAACATTTTGTTAATGAGATGTCATATTTATTATCAAGCTGCAAAAATGTGTCCAAATGAGATCTGAATCCATCACAATAACAGCTGAGGTCTAATGGGAGCGATTACAACTGTTGTGAATTATTTGTCCTAAGGAATTCATCACTTATCGCAGAAAATTAAACATTAACAGTTGGCTAATGCGAGTCCTGTTTTAAATTGGTTTAGATATTAGCATGAAAATCATTATAAAAACAACATTTTAATCAGCCTAATAGTTTGCCGGTTTTCAGTTGATTAAGATGGTACTCCTACACCCCTCCAACACCAGTAAACTTGTCACAGTGTCAATACTCATATCGCCTCAAATTGCCAGCTTCCATTGAAAATGCATGCCTTCTGATTTCTTTGTCATTGCAAATTATTGTATGTGTGAATGCACTTGACAAAGCAGCGCTCTTGAAAAATAATCACTGTCTTTCTCTAAATGAAAATCCAGTGGGTTTTTTTTATTCATTGGCACAAATATGTCAAGTTCACGTAATCTATGAAAATTGTTGCAAGTAGCATAAAAAAGTGAGCCAGATCCTTCGTCTCAGTAATTAAACTCTAATTGGGTCAGTGCTGTGGGCTCCTGCTGCTTTGAGTAAAGGTATGTGTTTCCTAGCACTTCCTCTCTGTGTGCTGTCTCTCTGTGTTTGTGTGTTTCAGATGGTTCGGGCTACGAATCTCCAGAGCCTTTCTTGACTGATCGGAGCTATCGCTGCAGGGCAGACGGCCCGTGTCTAGCCGCGCTGCTGCTTTTGCTGCTGGCCCTACTGCTGGCCCGCGTTTAAAAGCTCCACAGTGGCCCAGATTGCCTATCGCTCTCCCTCTGTCCACACTCCCTCAGGGAAGCCAACTTATCCAGCCCACGGGCTAATGCGCAATCTGAGTCATGCATCGTCTTTACTGATTGAGCCCGGAGTTCCTCACGGCTGATCTGAAAACAGAGACATTTGGCCTACTCTGGGGCTTCGTGCTTATGGGACAAATTAGCAGCTGATGTAAAGCAGTAGCGAGACTTGAACACCTGGAGTCTGTCGTGGAATGTGACCTTTTATATATGCTGTCATATAATCAAGGCTTAACATGCCATTTTTTTCACAGTGTCGGGCATCGCGGTTTCAATCAGCAGTTTACAAATGATTTCAAACACTGATTAGCTATATTTCCCCCACATCATCTTTAAATTTACATCATAATCAAGTCCCTGTCTACCCAGAATTTTTCCCTAACAACAAATGACACCAAAGGACTCTCTTCAGAGTTTGTTGTTTTGCATTTGAAGGGAGAGCAAAACCCGTGTTTTGTGGTAGCCTGCAATTAGGGAACTTGTAGTAGAATTTCACATGCATGTGAAACACTGTGAAAATGATCTTCTTACAATAGTGAAGATATATTTTTATTAGCAACAAAATAACGAATAGACTCCCAGACCTTCTAGACACTTCTCTGGCGTAAAGGCTCAGCTGATGCAGTGTGGATCAGAAGGCCAGATGGTAGTGCACACTGCTGGCCCGCACCTCAAAACTGTGTATCTGTGTAGTGGAGTCTTCTAGAAGAGCAAAGACTCGGAATCTCCTAGATTAGTATATATATTTGCTTTGGTGCAGAACCCAAATGCCGCTTAACAAGACTTTGCATTGTTTTTCTTTTCAGCTCTGTGGAATGAACAAGCAATGAAACAAAAACGATTGTTTCAAAAATGATCTCTGAAGATCAGGGATTAGCCTCTTTTTAAATCACCAGTGTAAGATGACAGTACTGCAGGCTTGGACAAAAAGGAAATGGATTTTTTGTATTCTATTTCATGTTATTTTTGTAGCATTTAAAAGCAACATTAATTATTCATGTGATATGAGGAATGGTTTTAGCGTCTTGAGTGACGATCCAGCGAGTGAGTCAGCAGTCGGACGCATCCAGATGGGCCCACTCGTTCACTCTTCCTGTTGTTATTGTGATCTTGTCAAACTGTATTCAGTATTTAAAGAGACAGAAAGCATTTATTTCCATCTGATTTGATTGTGTCCTCTTTTTCATGTGACGTTTTGTACAGACAACGTTTTGTCAAACTGAACAAACGTGCTGAAATTAAAAACAGAAAATAAAACATTTTTGTCTAAAAGATGCAAAAATAGCAGCGTCGCTGTGAGAAAAGATGGGAAACGGGAATGTATTGCCTGAAGTTGACAAATGACATTTTGGCATTTAGAGTTTTATGGGAAGTGGTCTGTCATATAAACTATAATAAACATTGTATAATGAGATGGTCTCTGCTGACATATAGGACACAATGAAGCTGAAGGCACCCCAGGGTAAAAAGACCTTTTGATTTTTCTCTCACAAAATGGCAACAAAAACCACCACAACACTTGCCTGTCACTTTGCCTTGTAAAACTTTCCTCATCCATGAGGACATCATGTGCGATGTCTGGAGGCAATTTGAGCTGATCTGATTTAACGTAGAACATGTTTAAAATGTTGCGTGATTTTGTAGGTCATGAGAATCGCTGAAATGACTGCGTTTGAAAAGTTTTTATTTAATCAACAGTTTTAAAAAATCTTAAGTGAAATAATTCTGGGATTAAAAAGTCTCTTTTAAAGGGCTAAAGACCAAATCTGAAAATTATAAACACTGTTAACTTGGCAGAGAGATGTAGACTGCCTAAAATGTTTCTCATAATAAGGAGAGTTGTGAAATACTACAACACAGTTATGAAATGGCAAAAGTGATTAAATAAAAGATTGTTTTTCCATTATCAGAAGCATAATTTTATATATATATATATATATATATATATATGTAAATATACACACCACTATATTTATCCTTAAAGTATCCCACACCATATCCCTACCCCAAAAGTTGATGTGATTTTGTGAAAACAATTGTAGAAACCAGTTTATTTTACCCTGTTGCTGCATCAATATTCACTAGAAAGAAATTGTGTAAAAGATAGTTAGATACCTTCGTATACAATTTGGATTATTCTGTCCAACGTTCTGAATTTAAAAAAAGAACATCCGCAAAAAAGATCTCATTTATTATCTTTTAGTCCACTTGTTACTGCTGAACAAGCAAAGCATCTATTTAGCTTATTTGTACACCGGCATTTAAACATAATAGCTTTTGACGTGCTCAGACGCAAGATGGCTGAAACGATTAATGGTCATCATACATATCTTGACATTCAGGCAGGGCTCTGCTGATATCTGCTTTGGACTTCGGCCTGAATGCTCTTTCAGCTCTTAGGTGAGGGATCGGTGGCCTGGCTGAGCTCAGAAAACTGAACGTCCCATCTGAATATTTTATGCAATGTAGACTATGATAAAAAATACATGGGCTAGAAAAGCATGAGCGCAGAATCTGCAGGCTTGAAGACGAAGCTGCGGGTGCAAAGCAAACACGTAGCGGCTTTTGAAGTTATAGAAAAGAAACACTCTACGAGCCATTTGAAAAATTTCATCACAAAGATAAAACTATCTAAACTACTAAACAAAATCTCTCTTACGTCATGAGTGTTTGTTGCGCCATCATCTTTTGCGTTATCTTGTCATTTATAATTATAAACAACACGAGATGTATACGTTTGTGTAGTGATTATTTATATATGTATTTGACAATACAGAATTGTACTGAGCCCTATTCCCCTAATTAATAAGTAGAAGTTTGCTGCCCCCTTGTGTATGATGCTTTTTAGTTCATTTTGTCGTCACTTGCTTTTCTATACCGTGGCAAGGGCTATTTTTACACGTGTAAAGCCAAAACCTTTCATAACATTTTCTAATTCATATTGTAAATACTATATTCAGCTTTTGTCTAACCTACACCTGTGATTCGGTTGTAAATATCTCGGCCTCCTACGGTTCCCTCCCTGAGGTAATCCCAAGATGAAGCACAAACACGTCTCAGAGCTCCTGAGCAGTCAGTGCATGTTGTCTGTCTGAGACATGAACTGTTTGAAAGGAAGAGAACATATCAAGAGTAAGACGTCTACAGACAGCTCACTTCAAAAACCTTGAAATGAAAAGATTTGTGGATGAGCAGAAAATTCTTGCCAGAGATCACAGGAGAGCGATGTTTTTGATCAACAAAGAAATACGTGATGTTCAAAAGACGTTGATGGACATAAACTTAATAAGTGGATATTGTCATCACGCTTACACTGCTCATCTGAAAACAGTAAGTATTGCATTTTCAACTTTCAAAGAATCCAAAAAAGCAAGAATACATGGTAGCATTGAATTGAATGTTGAAAGCGAAGACTCATTGATGTCGGAACTCATGTTTGGCCAGAGGCATGACAGCTTGAAACATTGTTTGTCTGATGAAGTCACTGGTGAAATCGATTCGTCACAGGCTGAACAGCATACACTGACTATGGAGACAGAAGCGTGTAAGAAACAGAGTTTCAATGGCACACAGTTGGAGAGGTCTAAAAACTGCATTTTACCATATAGGGATTTTAAAACCAGCTTAGGGGAAAACAATACGGAATTACCCTCAAATGAATGCAATGAAAAAGGTCGACTTGCAAATCCTCACAAGTCTTCCCAAGTATCACCTAGAAGTTCTTCATGTAACAGCAAGAAATATTTGAAGAACAGTTCCTTGTCTCCTGCACGATTAACTCTTCACAGCAGAGCAACACCAGCCCATCAAAAATTTGATCTTTGTCCAACAGCAGTGATTATGAAGCCCTTGAGTGAGCAGGATGGCCTCTTGCCAAACCAAAGCAGCAAGATGTTGTCACGATACTTCCAAGACACCAAGAACAATGCCAGAAGCCACATATCAAAGGCGGCCATTAAGCGTGGCCTAGATCTACTCATCAAACAATATAATTATCCTCAAAATACTGACCTTTCCAACAATGGTGTTTTGCAGGGCAAGGTGTCTACCTTTGTATCGGAGGTTTCAGAGTTCAAATGCAAGGTTTGACATTCTAGAGTTTGGTGCTCCTATTTGGATTGTCAATAAAGTTAACGTGAACCTTAAAACTGGTTCAGTTTTGGGGATTTTCGGAATTGGCATGCCAGGTAAATAACATTTTAAATTGTTATCAGTTACACCTTATCAAGTTACAGATGCTATCTCACAATGATGGTTATCTTTATGAAAATCCACCCAGTTATTGTAATATTATGCATACTTTGTTACATGGGCTAAAGATTTTTGACATTTATGAACAATTTGTTAGTAAAACCCACATAGTTATTTGAAACTCATCATCCTCTAAGGGATTTAATTACCTTTCTATTAGATTTCATTAATTTAGCAAATACAGTCCAGGCACGACTGAAGAATGTCCAAGAATACATGTCCTACATTTAGTTTGTCGATATCATTTTGCAGTCTTTCCTGGCACACACAAGCAGCACAGACATCATTAGCAAGTGTATGGAAAAGCGTTATTAGGGTCCCACCATTACAACTAATTTTTGTTGTTGTTTGTTGAATTTATTTCCCTTCTAATGCCATCGAGTTCCCCCTAAAGTACTCTAGGGCCATCACTAACTATATCCCCCGAGATGCTTAAGTATTCCTCTTGTTCAAATTCACACTGCAGTAAAGTTCTTAGCGTCCACTTTACCCTAAAATATTTAAAGGATCAATACGCTCAATACTGTATAGGAGCTTTGGTAAGTAGCCTAATTAGCAAATACTAAATGCAAAAGCTGGCTTTGTAACCACTTGAAGAGTTTGACTTAGTTAGGCAAAAGTTGTCACTATTTTTAACAATACTGTGGAAGATGTCATAGTTATAATTTTCATTTATAAAAAACATTTACCTAATTTTGTGGAATAGTATAATTTTCGTAAAATACCTAGAATAAATTTTCGGGTGGAATATGGATCAGCATTTTGTTGTTGACATTCAGGCTGTTGTGCTGATATCAGCTCTAAACTTTTGCATTATTTGATTATTAGGTCATGAATTGGTGGTTGGTTAAGCTTGACTCCCCTGCCGAAAAGATCAGCATTGCTGGTTGCCATCATGAAATGCTGCTGTCCCCACCAGGCTGTAGTTTATTACTGAATAAAATTTAGTTTTTAATTTTCAAACCCCTTAAAAGTGTTAAAAGTAGAAATACAAGTAACAACAAATAACCAAGCTTTTTGCCCAAAAAGTTTTTAAAATCAAGAATGCCTTATGGTGAGTGTGATATTGTGGTCTTCGTTAATCATAAAAGTGTCTTCATAAAACAGAGGTTGTAAATGGTTTTGCATGTGCGTGTGTGGGGGGACCTAACAACAGAATAACAAGTGCCAAGAGACTGTGGTGACATGCCTGTGTCACATATCTTGCACTCAGAACAGCCTCTAATGAAAGCCAGTGGGGTTTCACTGTAGCTTAACAACCCTTGTGTTTATTTCTGCAAATCAGTCAGGGGTCTGTCGATTACTGCTCTCCTGATGAACTTCACAAACTCTGAATTTTCACATTTTCAACATTTTTAAAGCTTTATCTTTATACTAATAGCTAGTAGGAATACAACTTAAAAATAAATTTAACAGATTTTGTGTGTAATGCTAGTTAAGCCTCAGCAAGATTGATTTTAATGGTTAATCATTTGAATGGTTATATGATATCAACATCTTTAACTTACACTGTTCAAATCTGCAAGTACTTCTGAGAAACAGCAGGCCATCAAGGTCTCATCACAATCTCTCAAAAGCTCCAGTGGTGATGAATACTTGACTCCTTGCGGGGAACAGAGATTAATGCAGACAGAGTTACACCTGACAATGAAGCACCTGGAGAAACCAGCTATAATTAGCTCCTTATATAAATATTCATACTTTGTATAAATTATGTACTTATAAGCACAATGTGATGAAAGTAAAATCACTTGCGTTTTATATATTTACTTTACCCAAACAACTGGCAAGTTCAACACACTGCTAATAATGCGAGTGAACGTGGGGATGCCATGAGAATAGACTACAAAAAACAATCTCCTAACCACAGTTGAAGAATTAATTAATTAATTAATGCACATAAAATTAATCAGAAAATGTGTGATATAATGCATGTATGCTTTACGCACCCTCTTTTAAGCATATACCGTACTTTGCCCTGCATACTAAGTTAGAGAACACTAGCAAACATAACATACCTCTCTCCTCATTTATTAAACACTCATAGCATTAAACATAAAAAACACTCCTGAATTATTAATATAAATAAACTATTATTTGAACATGCACAGTGAAAGATGTATGTCAGCATTTTTAAGAAACAAAGAGCGGAAAGAGACAAAGGACATCTCACATACTCTGCATACATAATGTTGAGAACTATACTCAAAACAAAAGGACACAATGTAAAGTCTCTTTACAGCTGAGTTTCCTCAAGTCCTTGGTCCCTCTGAAGGATGCTCCTAATATTAGTTGAAGATGACAGCAATATGCAGTGCTCTCCACGGTTTGCTGGTTTCCCTGTTTCAGAACAGGGCTGGCTGCACACAAGCAGAAGGGGAGCGAAACGGCCACATTAAGTATTTCAACTTAGCTCAGCAAGTCTGGTTGAAGGCCAATCCGCTGAAGCACATCTTCAGGCATACAAAACACAGGGTTCACTGGTTTGATCTGCTCATCTCCCAGCAAAGACAGCCCAGCCACACCAAACAAAGTGTGGAACGGATCCACCTGGATGAAGGATGAAAAGAAAAATAAACCTACTTGGCAATGAACTGCTGAGACTGACAAACTCTGTTTGATGAATATTGAGTCCTACATAAAACAACTTTTTCGTTCTGCTTGTGCAACTTCCGATGTAAGCTTACCATGTCTCCAGGCCTATCTGCAAAACCTCCAGTCTCTTCGTCCTGGCAGGCAAGAATAAAATTGCGCAGTTTTGTTTTGTCAATCCAATGGATTCTGCCAATGATCTTCAAAGAAGCAAGAACCCACCAGGAATAGCAGACATCAGGCAGCTGAAACCAGTGAAGTAAAAATCAGAAACCTGCCATGGCCACAGCTGTGTTTGTTATTCTGGTTTTAAAAATGTCACACATTTCTATTTTAATTTAGTTGGATATTCTTATTCTATCTTTTGTAAAATATTGTGTTAGTTGAATTGTTGTTATAGTGCATGAATAGTTTAAATTTAGTTTGTTAAAATTATTTTTTTCACTAGGGTTACAGTAGCCTGTGATACTTCTTAAGTTAATGAAAAAACAACATTAATCTACAGGACGGCTCACCTTCTCTGGTCTCCCATTCAGACCTCCTGATGGCAGCTGTCGTTCACAGAGCCACCAGCCCAACAGATCTGCATTTACCTGATGCAGCTGTCCAGTGATGGATAAAAAGCCAGTGCAACAGTAAATCTGGACCAGAAATACAAAGAGCAGAGACAGGCTGATGAAAAACATTTAAGGGTATGAGTTAGTAATACACAAAAGACATATAAAGGTGTATATTAATGTTAACACAGCCATTCAAATGCCCTACCTGTCCAGCATGTGACTCTGAACCAGGCCTACAACCAAATCCACCATCAAAGTTCATGCAGGACAACACAAACTCCACTGCCTTGTCCACGTTGATCGCGTCCAACTTTCCCTGCAGAGAAATATATAACATGTTATATGCACTTAAAACTTGCAGGAAGAACCATGAATAGACATTTATATATAATATCCGAATACAAAATAACCCAGACCAGTAGTGCCAATGTCGCAACCGCACAGAAGGAAAATCGTGTATCTATTTCCCCTGTTGAATAAATAACACGCATTCATATAGGTATACACAATCCAAAAGTGGTTATTTTTAGTAACGACTGAAGTAATATGTTACTATGATTATAAAGTGTATAAATGTACCCCATTTGTCTCCGGCGAATGAGCCGTCCTCCTGCTGCAGTCCTTTAACATAATTTACCACCTTGCCCACATCAATGACATTGATGCTATCATACAAACACAGGATCTAAGGGGGAGGTCAAAAAGATTTTCTTACACTTTGTAAACATTCTGCAACAATTTTTTAGTAACTATTATGATTGCATTCTAGATTGAGTAGATTTCCTCCGACCTGCACAGCACTGAGGGTGTAGAGGAGATGAGGATCGTGGCCAATGCTGGCACTGATGCCTCCACAGTCATGCTGGCAGGACTTGATGAACTCTATGATCTCCTCGCGGTTCATTCGAGGAAGCTCACCCATCAGATCCATCACTGTCAGGCCCCAGTAGATGCCACTCATTCTCAAGTATTCTGATAGCGTATACTCCTTTAGGAATTGATTACAAAATATTTACGGTATGTTTATAAGAATCAACAGAATTAGAAACATGGCTTCAACATAATTCATATGTTGGAGGAAAAACAAATATTTTTTTTAGCATTTTAGGGTCTTTAACGTACATAATCGTCCTTTTTGGAGCCATAGGCTGCGATATAGTCTGCATGCTTGTCTAAAATGATAGTGCTTGGAGCGTCAGGTTTGATAATCACGTCTTTGACTTGGGTCCCCTGCAAGACAAAAATATGACCTGTCAAATAACAAACACTGCAGTCTGACACATTACGTAGTAGCTAAAACAAAATACGACTGATCTGAGTTTCAGTTAATTGTTTTAACTTAATTATAAACCCAGACTGTACGTTTTGCTGAATAATGGGACAACGACAAGCATGTTTTTCTCGTTATCAGCTTTTAATGTGCGGTGTTGTCTTGTTTAAAATCGCAATTAACCGCTTATTTTAATGTTTAAACCAGATGGATTAGCCCAAACAATAAATAACCATTAAATAAAAGCAGATTTTACTTTACCATCCTAGCGATGAAACGATGGAGTGGACTACAAGCTGTTACTCAGCCGTCACACGAATATGACATCATAACATCGCTCGCCGTTTCTACTGGTGCCAACAAAGGACAAAATATACCACAACAGAGAAAGCTGCACTGTAGATATTTACATGTTTTTTTGATATTGCTTTAATTCACTATAGAAGTCGAGTTAAAGCGTTTCATAAAGCAAATATAGCATGATGGTTTGTTTTACCGTGGATAAAGCTCTCGTACTCCTGCACATTACAGTACAGCTAAACCAATGGCTCATTATCTAACCTCGTCTTCTAACCGTTTCTGTAAAAAATGCTTAGTTATTACAAATATTATTTTATTAGAAAAATTACTGTTTTACATTTATTGTTAAAATACGATAATGTTGTTGCTGTAACTTAAACCAAATACACAATATTACCGTGGATGACGAAAAACAGGTTATTTTTATTGAGCACATAATATCTTACAACATAATCTTATACCATTTCACCAACATTTATTGTTCGATGCTCCAAACACAAATATTGCAAGGCATGCTGATATGACAAGGCAACTGAAGCTCTGTGTAGGCAACTGAAAATCTGCAATAATCCTGAGATCAATTATCATGTACAAAAGTCTCTAAACAAAATGATTAACTTCTGGCATGAATGTCCTGGATGTATATGTTCACTGTTTGTATTTCCCAAGGTGCTCTCTTGAGATAATAAGCCTTTGAATCTGAGCAGTTCCTTCATAAATCTGTGGAAAGCAGAAAATGAGGTGGTTAAATTGGCATCTTTACCAATAAAATAAATAAATGTATAATAAATGTAATCCTGACCTGATAAATCTTGGCGTCTCTCATCAGCTTTTCCACAGGATATTCACTATTGAAACCGTTTCCACCGAAGATCTGGACAGCGTCAGTGGCACACTGGTTTGCAATGTCTCCAGCAAATGCCTTGGCAATCGAAGCATAGTAAGTGTTTCTGTGGCCCAAATCCACTTCCCAAGCTGATCTCTGATAGGCCATCCTAGCAAGCTCCACCTTCAT
Source organism: Botia almorhae (assembly GCA_036877575.1). Taxonomy (NCBI): domain Eukaryota; kingdom Metazoa; phylum Chordata; class Actinopteri; order Cypriniformes; family Botiidae; genus Botia; species Botia almorhae. Next base: position 27,803 of record JAZGTJ010003660.1, read on the forward strand.
TGCCATTTCAGCAAGCAGGAACGACACTGCTTGGTGCTGGGGGTCAGAAGACAACAACATTTTATGTATTATGTATACTGTAGATTTGTTTAGTAAATTCCATATAAAAGTCTATCAAAGATGGCTATTGAAGAATATCTACCTCTGCAATCAGCCTGCCAAAAGTCTTCCTCTCCAAAGCATACTTAGTGGCCTCATCCAGCGCTCTCTGTGCAAGCCCTGTGGCACCTGCAGCCACCTAAAAAGCAGAAATACTCATTTAATTTGATATAGATTATCGTGTTTATTTATCTGTTATTGTATGAGCCGTCTTTGAAGTGTATCAAACATCAAGACATATGAACTGATATGATTGCGATCAGACCAAATCAGCCATTTGCATTATGATAGATATAATTATGGTTGCTAATTAAAATCAGACAAATACTTACTGGTGGCCTAGTCTTGTCAAATGCACCCATGGCAATCTTAAAGCCAGCTCCCTCTCCAATCAAAACATTTTCTTTTGGAACGACTACATCCTCAAAGGTGATGCCCCTGGTGTCAGAGCATCTCTGGCCCATGTTCATTTCCTGTGGTCAAGATGAGAAACGTGGAGATAAGTGCAAGTAAACTCAGAGCGGCTACCATGTTATTAATGTATTGCATTAGTAGTACAGTATTGTTATCACATAAGTGTGTGTAATTTTTCAGGCTAATGTTGTTATCAGCACTTACCTTTCTGCCCTTTTGAACTCCTGGGGTATCAGCTTCAACAATAAAGCCTGTGAAAGCTTTGCTAGCTGGGCATTTAGGGTCAGATTCTGTGCGAGCCAAGAGGAAGTACCTATATATAGGTTTATATAACAAAAGGGTTAAAAATTAGCCCAAAAAACAATGAGTTATGAATGATCAAGCTGAGTCTGAAGTGCATTACCTACCAGTTTGCTTTGCCACCATTGGTGATCCACATTTTTTGACCATTGATCACATAGTCATCTCCTTTTTTAACAGCCCGGGTCTTTATTCCAGCCACATCAGAGCCGGCCCCTGGCTCAGTCACACAATATGCCTGTTAACAAAAACAAACATGCTTGGTTAATATCAGTGAGTATGTACTGATAACTGCCTTTGAAAATCTTACTTTAAATACACACTTTAAATACCGGCTTACAGAAAATATTAGACACTTACGCACATAAGTGGTTCCTCTGTCATTCTGCCCAAATATTTCTTCCTCTGGGCATCATTACCAGCAATAATGACTGGCATTTGCTGGATTAAAAACACAAATAAAAGGCAATTTATGGAGAAAAGCTTTTGGCATTTTACAACAGCAATAACATGGAAATGAAAGAAAGTTTACAGTAAAAAAAAAGTGGTCTTAATGAAAAAATGTAAGCTTACAAGCGTCAATAAAACATGAAATCACATTCCAAAATGAGATATAAATAAAATAAAATGCTTAGACTTACTCCAAGAGAGTTTGCCTCAATAGCTGTCTGCACTCCAGTGCAGCCATAGGCCAGCTCTTCTGTGATGAGGCATGCGTCAAATATGCCCAGACCCATTCCACCTGTAAAGGTATTGACAACATCCAGCTCAGTAAGAATGAAGTCACCAGTGCACCAGTGCTGTAGGATGCTCAATTTGGGTTAGATGATAAAGTACCTACCACAATCCTCTGGAATATGCCCATTCATTAGACCCAGCTCCCATGCTCTTTTAATCAGAGGAAATGGATACTGCCAAAAAAACATCAGAAATAGCCATTTTTAAAATAGATAATATGCTTTAATACACATAATATGCTACACATTAATGATGCATTGATATAAACAACTTACTTCACCACTTTTATCATATCCTGGGGCAGCAGGGATAATCTCCTCCCGCGCAAACTTTCTAGCCAGCTCCTGAAACTCTTTTTGCTGCTCAGTAAATTCTGTTGAAATTTGAAGATTGGTTTATTTAACTGGGCCTTTTTGAAAACACAGTAAGCATAAGTGTAAGATTACACAAAGAGAAAGATTCTACATACCAAAGCTGAACCCTCCATGAGCTGCTTTGGAGGTGGCAGCAGCAACTCTGGCACTACTCTGAGCACCAGTGCTCTGAAACCTAAGACCAGCCTGAACACCTGCCCTCAAAACCTGCCAGACAATTATACACAAACATACGCGTTACACATTCTGCAACGACATAATTAGTGTAAAGACGCACCCTACTGTACATAATATAGCAAGGAAATGATTCAAAACATCGTTAGAAAAAGTAATTACCACATTTTTTCTATATGCAATATTACTGCAGTTAGTATTTGTTATTTTATTTTTTGCTAATATATGGTGGGTTTTGTTGTTTTTTAAAGACAAAAATCTAGAAAACGAAACTACTATAGACTGTGCACAATAAGATCGGGAAGAGCAGAAATGTCAAAAGCCAAAAAATAGTAAAATATTTAGCAAGTTTAGTAAACTTGCTTGATCCGACATGTAACGATCTTTTCAATAACCTAAGCATGTATATCGGTGTGTTTAGGAATGCTGTAATCTGTTTGACTGTGGTTGACTACGTATCTCACGACCTCCACAGATTATATTTGACACGCATTGACTAGCGGGATTATAAAAAACAGCAGCATTTTGTAATATTTTGTAAAACAACATAAAGGCGTATTTACCTTATTAAAAATCATTTTTATTTCTTTACTGACTGTTCAGACTTGTCCTGAATGTCCTGTTGAGACGTTCACCCCACAGAAAGAACGAAGTACAACCAATCAACAGCCTCTTGGTTCATCACGTGCTCAAGTACCGTCGCTCTAGTAACTTTTACCCTACTTTCTTACGTAACTGTAAATTTAATAAAAATATAAATAAAGTGATAAAGATCTAATTTATTTACATTTCCTTTTACTTTTCCTTACATTTTTGTGCGATGATGCCAAGCAAATATTTAAAACATTTAACAAACACAAATATATAATATATTATAATTATATTTATAATTATAATATATTTTTTACTAATTATTTTTCGTTTATTTTACGTTTGTGTGTAATATCGTGCTGACACGTTTACGCGAACGATTGCCTTTAAGGATGCCATTAAAAAGATAAATTAGAAAATATACATAAAAATATACATAAAATGCACTAAATAGAAATTTAAATGGCAACATATACATAAAAATGTACATAAAATGCACAATAATAGAATTTTAAATTGCATATACATTTTAACAAATTTATTTGATATGTGTGTGTAACAGGCGGATTGTCTAGCAGGGGGTGTGATGTAAACACACATGGGCGGAGAACCCTTCAGACAGGCAGAGAGAGACTCATAGCTGTCTTGACATATGCCAGTTGGTTAGCTCTGATACCATCATCGGTGAGAAAAATCTATATTAGTAAAAATGCTTAGCTGTGTGTAGACTTTTGTCGTATTATTTGTTTAATACACAGGATCTCAGTTAACACCGGAAAATAGGAAAATAAAGGAAAACGTATGTAAGTGTAATGATCGCTGACGGCCGAACCGCTCAGTGTTGTTGACACATCTTCAGCTAGCTGTCAGGCTAGCACACTGAAACTTGGAGATGTCTCCGGCCGACAACCCTCACACCCTGCTGGGGAGGATACGGTTTTTAAACAAGTGCATTGAATGTTTCCGAAAGAGTGAACCTCTGCCGGAGTCTTTATGTTATGTGCCGAAAGAGGTTTGTTACAAAATCTGTAAAGATTCGTCACCGGGCTCCACTTCCGCGTCGTCATCAACAGCTGGAAACACATGTGGAAAGAGTCTGGTGTCAGTGTGGGAGAGCCCACATCAGGCACCAAACAAGAAAATATGCAAGTGCAACATTGAGCCAAAGAAAGGGACGTGCATACGGACAACAGGGGAAGAATACTGCAACAGCCATGGCCTGTGGGTCAAAATAAGCAAGGTAATAAGCTATTTGTATGAGGTACTTTCAGAAAATGGTGTCAGAAACGAATCTGATTGATTTATATTTTAATATTTGTTATTGATCTCATTTACGTGCTTTCCTGGCTTCCTGGTCAATGACGTCACGACACGTGTTGATGTATAGCTCTCAGAATTTTCCACTCTGCAGCTCTATGGGTGTAATGAGATGGCCATTCAAATGAGATTCAGTCTGTTTTGTTTGTCAAACAAAACTCAGGCGTTCTGTTTGACTGTTCTGTCAGGAGCAGCTGGAGGAGTATCGTGCTGGTCTGGACATAGAAGAAGGCTGGATTCTGGTGTGTAAACACACAGAGGGTGGAGACAGACTTGTGCCAGTGGAATCTCCTGACACCATTAGCCGACAGCAGCAGCTCTTTGGCTATGACCACAAGCCTTGTAACAGGTTTCTACCTTTGTGAACCCTTAAATCCTTGAACCATGCAAACTCGCTTCATTAATTTCCAAATAAGGAGTAAAAGTGTATGCTATTGTGTTGTTTTTACACATAAGCTTTACAATGTTTTTGTGCCATTAAAGGGATAGAAATTAAACAAAAACATCTAAATGAAGGAGAGTATACACTTTATTTAAAGGGTTAGTCATATTAGGTTTAGTATCTAAATTGTTTACTAAGATTAACACAAAAAGGGATGATTACGAATGGCCGTGCATTCGGATGTATTGCTGCATATGAACCATCATTTGCTGATAAAATTACCTTTTTGTTTGGCTTGGGTAGATGGGAGCAGGTGGTGGATGTGGAACACTCTTTCCATTTGGGTGCCAAACCCAAGGTGGCAGAGCCAGACGAGGCTGCTGTTCAGAAACTGAGGTGAGAGATTTTATAATATCCAAAGCCCAAAACATTTGCCAGATTATGAAACATGTCTTTCAAAGGTTTAGGGCAGTACTGCTATGGTTATTAGATACCCTTGTTATAAATAGCATGCATTTAAAGAACACACTCTGTCTTCCAGGTATGTACCTCCAACATGGACATTTGAATGTGATGAGGACCTGGTTCACTACTTCTATGACCACATTGGAAAGGAAGATGAAAATCTTGGCAGTGTGAAGCAATGCGTAACCAGCATTGATGTGTCCTCTAGTTCGGTACACAAATGCTCACAATCGTGCTATTTCTGTCCAGAAACATACTCTTAATGCAAGTACACAAACACAGATGTGAAAGCTTGGCCAATGCATTGCAAGTATGTGGTCATGTTAAACATACTTATGATGCAATCTTGTGTCACTCTGGTGGTAACATACCTAAGTACTCAAGAGGGCAGTAGAGTAACTTTCAAATGTATGTGCATTGTTGTTGCAATATGTACAGTAAATATAAGCTTTAATCTTCTTTAACCAAAACCAAAAACAGGAGAATGCATACTCGCCCTGTGTTTTAATTGTGGTCTGACACCCCTCTGAATGGAACAGTGCATAAAATTAAGCTTGCAAAGCAAGCAGCATCTGTGCACATGTGCTTGTGTGGAGAATGTTTTTCAAATAATAAAGAACAAATTTCAACATAATCAGATGTTTCAGATTAGTAAGTGAGTTTTGATGTTTAAAGGAGGACCCCAGTGGTGGTGCAAACTGCCTGACAGATGGAGACACTGAGACGTACTGGGAGAGCGATGGCATGCAGGGACAGCACTGGATCCGTCTGCACATGAAGAGAGGCACTGTGGTCAAGTAAACACAATTCCAACACTCTGCCTGTGACTGTTGTAATTATTTTCTTACTGAACGCAGAATATCCACATTCTTCTTTCAGTGTTGGTTTGTTTTCTCCTCCTTTAGCAAACTGATATTAACAGTGGACTCAACAGACGATAACTACATGCCTAAAAGAGTGACTGTGTATGGTGGGGAAGGGGACAACCTTAAAAAATACAGTGATGTAACAATAGATGAGTAAGTTCCACACTACAAATATACAGTGTTTCTGAAATGTATCTGGACACATAACTAACCAGTTTTGCAATCATTACCTCTCTCACAGCAATTTGATAGGAGAGGTCTGCGTTCTGGAGGATATGACATCACACTTGCCTGTTATCGAGATCAGGATTGAGGAATGTAGAGGTAAAGTTAATGTAAACGACATGCTTTACTTTAAAAAAGAGATACTTAAGCTTAATTATTGATTGTCATTATTAATTATTATTACAATTATAATAATGTAGATGAGGGAATTGATGTACGGATTAGAGGTCTAAAGATCAAATCATCCTGCGAGCGTGACCTGGGCCTGAATGCAGAAGTGTTTCAGTCTCCCAACCTAGTGCGCTACCCAAGACTGGAGGGCACACCCCCTGATGTCCTTTATCGGCGTGCACTGGTCATTCAGAGGTAGCACCTCACTGTATTTGTGAACATAAGTATAATCTATCATCATTGGTTTAGGGGGGTGTTTTTTTTGGTGTAAGGCCTCTAGACTGCTTCCAGTACAGTCTTGGCACCTCTCAGTGTTGTCTTTGTTTCTGTAGGTTCATCACACTTCTGGACAGTCTGTTGCCTCATATGGTTCCTGCCTGGGACTACAGCATTGGAACATT
>JAZGTJ010003661.1:0-34313 GCA_036877575.1 Botia almorhae
AAGGATGGTAATAATTAATTATAAACAACTAAATATTGCACATACACTTCTGAAGCAGAACTCCCAGCAGGCATTATAACAGACATATCAACCGAAGGCTCTTGCCACTAACCATGTTTATGAATAAAACTGCACATTTAAACAGATAGCAGGATACAGACCAACAATCTAAAAATACAAATGTGAGCTGGGATAAATTCTTCCATCACTCCACTTCCTTACGTGATTTATATCTGGGAGCTTAAAATATTAGAGTTTTATGGAGACATGCTTATTTATCTGTTGACATGCTGCAAAAGCAACACAAGAACAAGAATAAGAGTAATAAAGCTGAACAAGAGCCTCTGAAGTGAGTATGGGGAGTGAGTGATGGGCGGGGCTAATGGGTAATAGAGGCTTGCTGTACAGAGAAAACATCTGATAGCAGTAAAGAGACAAAATTTGTTGTGTTTACTGAAAGTGTTGCTCTCTCGGAAGCCAACCAATATTAAACATAAAAGCAATTCTATAGACACATTAACGTGAAAGATTTAGTTGTTGGGTGCCCGGTGAAGTGGCCTCTTCTGTCCTCTGTAAATACAATTAGCATAAAAAGATAAAACGCAGCTTGCAATCTACTCTCTTCACCGATCAGTGATCATTTTTTTCCCTAAGGGCTACAGTATGAAACCGGGACAAACAATCCAACCACGGTAATTGTGTTTTTATGGTGAGATTATGTAAGAGATAAGAAGAATGTTGCGTGGATATGATCTACTTTTCTCAAGTCAAGAGCAAAGAGGAGGAGCCAATTAAATATGTTGGTGCAAAGACATAAAAGTAACCAATAATTGATTCGCCAGTTCATCTTAAGGACAAACCTCACCTGAGTGGTTTAAACCAATCACAGCACGAGCTCTGGAGGAAGTGATATTCTGACTCTCAAAGAGATTCTTACCTTCAGTAACCTGTGACCCCTGAGAAGTGCTGGGCTGCTGGGGTTCATTGTGAAGGTCATAGTCCGTTTGTGTCTCTGCATTCTGTAACTGTAGAGTCTGTGTTTGCGTCCCCTGTGATGTAACAGTGGGGGCAGGTTGACGTGGCTGTAGACCAATCGCATTCATCAGGCCCATCTCTCTGCGTGAGCCCCAATCCGTCCTGCTGCTCCTAGAAACAACACACACCCCCCAGTAGCATGAGTGACAGCCACACAGAGTCTTCCAAAAGCATCACACAGTGTTCAGGTGATTCTGGTCTGATCTGATGTGACAGATGTAAACTCTGTGCTAGAGGAGCTGAAATCACACAAGATATGTGTGTACATAACTTTGCTTGGTGAAGGTAAATCTTTTCTGGCAATATATGGACTTTTATACTTTAATTTTAAGATGGTTTAGTGAGAATGCATTACATTATGTATGCATTCACAGGGGTTTATTTAGCAGATGCTTTTAGCCCAAGAGACAAATTAAAATAATATAAGCATTCATACATACAAGGAAACAGTACAAGTAGGGCTACTGTCCAAAAACAAATTATCCTTCAATTTCAGTTTACAGATACAAATAAAGGCAATAACAAACAAAAGGAAAAAAGAAAGGAAGACAATTCTAAAACAAGCAACCAATGTTAAAGATTTTTTTTACTTATTTTCATTTTTTGTGAAAGCCAAAGGGGGCAACGTTTGGCTGTAGAAAAGGAAAAAAACATTAAAGGAACATATAGTAAAAAAAATCATTATATCATAAATGTTTTGTCAGTGATTTTTGGATCGCTCTTAAAAGCGTGTAATGGATTTATATTTCTCTGTGTACACTGCCTCACATATCACAACTCAGGATAGACACTATTGAAAGGCTTGGGACTAAAGCGCATTCGCGTGGTGCCATCTGCCAGCATTCTCAGCATGTCATTCTCCTGCAGCTCTAGAATGATTCCTCACATGCCATTTACAGCTCATGTGAATGATTTAAAAATGCATTCGGGAAGTGAGTAAAGTCACAGGCAAAGATGGCCGAATTCACAACCTGTCACACTGTAATGCAAACTTTGCAAAAAGGGTGTTTTTGAAGGATGGGGTACTTAAAAACTATATTTTACCTGCCAACAAACCGGTAGCTTGTGACTAAATATGCAGCACAGTGTATTTCATATGCATAGAGGGCGTTTACACCTGAATCTTAAAAACACAGCACCTAAAAGGCCTATTATTTTAAAGAGACAGAGAGATGGTAAGAAATGATCATTAAAACTGTGGTTGGTCTAAACATGTGGTAATCAAGTCTGTTTTAGTGGCAGCCTGTGTCATGTCAAATTTAAATGACCGTGTTTAGACAAACATGAATGCAATGATACATTCATGACAACATTAGCATCAGTTAGCATGATGCCAGCAGTCTCTTGCTAGGCCCTTTCTCTCAGCACTCTGCTCCTGCCATGAGTCTGGATCTGAGCTGGCAACAGGAGTGCCGGGGGGTGATGAATGAGAGGAGATGTAACCTCCATCTTAATCTCGGATAAAGTATTGCTGGAGCTCACATAAGAGAGGCTTTAATCAAAAAGAAAAATCGATAAAGAAAAGCAAATGCTTGATTTATGGCAGTTGTGATGAGGCACAATAAGCAGTGATCGGTTATCGTGCTCATCAATTGAGTGACATGCTGCTGTTGTCAGCCTGGACCAACGGCAATGGGAGGCTAAACGATCATTTAAAAGGGGAACAGATTAATTACATATGATATATACCACATCACAACAAAAAAAATGACTATTAATCAAATAACATTATACACGCAATGGCAAAGCAAAGAAAAAGGTTTATTTTAGGTGAAAGCTCCTTTGGGCCAAGGCTGCTGATTCTTAAAGTAAACTTGATGCAGAAATAAAGATGGTCAATAAAACATGTCCCTACTCACCCCGCCCTATGTAAATTCCTCCTGCTGCTGCTAGCTCCGCCCCCTCCACCATTACCGATGCTGAACATGTTCTCAGAGTGTTGAGAAGAGCTGTCGCCATCTGAGCGTACATCACTGCACTCGCACATTTTTACATAAACAGACACAGAGAAAGACAGAGGTTAGAAATGCCTCCTGGTAAAGCTAGTGGACAACGTCATCCATAAAACCAGTATATAGATAAACATACTTTTTAACTTTGCAGAACTTTGACTACACGTAATAAACAGTTTTTAATTGTAATTGGTATCCAACCTATTAATCATAGAGACCAAATAATTTAAAGCCATTATTAAAGTGCAAAAAACAGGCAAGTAACTTACCCTCTAAAAAAACAATACTCATGTCCCATGAATATTAGTTTAACTTTGAAAGCCTTTAGTTAAAACCCAATAGTTTGACTTTTGAAAACTCTTGTTCTTCTCTACAGAGGTTAAACACAGTATTACATGTAGAACTTTCGGTTCAGCAGGAGAACAAGGAGCTAATCTTGAGGAAGGAAAAACCTCTCTTCCTTAGCTGTATCAGAGCTGCAGTCCTCTGACTGCTCATTTGCCTAGCTCAAAGAAACCTGCTCTGCTCCCCACGGACCCCTGTAAAGCATCTATGTGGCTCATTAGCATAGATCTGACAGTCCCGTGGTTGCTGAGGCTGACATCCATTTCATCCAACCATATCACAACACCTGTCTCAACCCAAGAGCTTCCAGAGATCTATTACCTCCCAACGGGCCTGTCCATCTCTCCCTTCTTGCCCCTATTTCCCTTCTATGCTATTGTTATTTCTCCATCTCCCTTTGAGAGTCTGAATAAGGGAGAGCAAAGCATCTCTCCATTTCCTGTTTAAAGAGTGGAGCAGAATGAATATTTGCCTACTGTAATTTAAAAGTAATTTTTCTCGATTTCTGAAGAAGTCTGCTGTGACCAGGTGGTGCTCTGTGATACAGAAGATATGAGCTATGAAGGCCCCACTGCTCATGGTGTTCCTGAACATAATCAATATTTGCACACTTTAAAATGGATCTTTTTTAGCGTGTCATAATAAGCGGATGTTCCCAGCATGAGATCAGCTTGATTTCTGGATCCGCTGAAAGCTAATTACCAGTTTCAGAGGGATCGATCCTTCGCTCTCTAGTGTCCATCACAAGCTGTAGTAACAGCTGGATACTGAGAGAGAGAGAGATAGAGTTTTTTGTGTTTGGTTCCTGGCTGCTTTCAGAGAGGTAAAGTACATACCGAAACTCTGGGTAAACGTTACAACAATCCACTTTCGCCGACATGTACAGTTGTTGAACAAAATAAGCGAAACACTGAACTTTGTGAAGTAAGGCCAAACTTTTGTCTTCAAAACAGCTCCAATGCCTCATGGAACACTGCCACATCTGAAGTGTGTGTAGTGGGTTATTGAGATTTCAAGAAAAACAGACTTGCCATCAAGATCTTTTGGCTGTGACTGAAATGGAAATATAATCTGCACTCTGTGCTTCAGATCCTCATATAAACTTTGAATGATGTTTATCATATGAAAACCACATGGGGCATTACCCTTTATCCTGGTGTTCCAAAAGGACTACAGAATATTTTTTAGGAATGTATATGGGGCGTTTTTTTTCCTGGAATACAGGAACATCATGAAAAACACATTTACACAGTAAAACGAGATTTTGTTAAACAGCCTCATATTTCAAACACCACGTCTTACCTGAATAATCAATTATAATCAATGAAGCTGTCTACACTAAGAGAGCTCACAGCTGATTGGTCCACGCATAATGAACATTCTAAGATGACATGCAGGTTGCACGTCATTACTTTGCTGTGTAAACACACTCTTGCTGTCACAATGCAATGCCTTATATGTCTGGTGTGGACACAAGGGCAAGATACTTGCCCTCATTTCGACAGTTTATCTATTGTTTTACACTTTGCAACCCGAATAATCAAATAATCTTTTCAAACGTTTTCCTTAGAAATTGCACGTGTGCTATGAGTCTTTAAAATAAATGCCACTTAGTTTGATATTCTGCTATCTAATGAAATAACATTCATAAACTCTTTGTTTATGAATGGCTTAACAGTCCAATTATTTTCTCAGGCCACTGTAGTATGATTTGAGGCGTGTTACCTGTTACCTGTCTTGCATACTATTTAGGGAGGATATTAGGTATATTGGGATACAGTGCATTTCTTCATGCTTTCTGTGAAGTGTCCGTCAGTCCTCAGCGGTGAGATTGGACCTGAGATTGTCCCTCTTCTCAAAAGCAATTTGAGACTATTCTCCAGCACAATATATCAGTTTGTTGCCTTTGTTCTTTCTTTGCTGTAATCCTTCAGTTGTCACACAATTATTTCCGTCTGCAATTCATTTGTCAGTTTCTGCTGACGGATTAATACAGCATGTGTGTTTGTAAGCCAAACAAACTAATGTCAGGGTGAATGTGTATGTCTCTGGATACACATCTGCATTTACAAAAAAACAGACCACGCAGGCATGATCAGTGCCAAGGAACATGATCAGTGATGAGGGTCTTCAAAACTTGGGCATGTATATTTATTTTGAGTTGTTTTGAGTTATGTTATGCATTTTTGACTGAGACAGAATTCAATTTGTCACCAATGGTCATTTTGGAGTTCTGCAAGCCACACAACTTTTCTGTTCTCTCTAGGGACTGCAAAGAACTACTGAGTGCATTAACTTCACACACAAATAAGGATGTGTGTTTGTGTACTTGCGGTGCATTTTTCTACTTTCTCTAATTAGCAAAGTGTTCAGCTTAATGAAGTGAGAGCCTGTTTGTTTACATTGGAAAGACAATGTTTGTGCTGCAACGTGGGCTTTCAGTATCCACGGTAACCTTGATAATAATTATGACAAACCTGCAGAACAGAAACATCCACAACCGAGCTGCAAATTATGCAGTCAAATACAGCGGAGAGCAATGATCTTTGAAGTGAATTAATTAGCCTCTCTCTCTAACAAACACCAAATGCTTGTGGAAAAACTTTTTAAAAATGGCTAAAGAAGGAAAAGAATGCAGTTCATTTACATAAACATAAAACGGTGCACTTTTCAACCAGAAAACAATAGCAGATGGGCAAAGCAGCTAGAAGACACACACACACACACATACCTGTGTAACTGCACATGTCTGTAGGCATACACAGAATTAACATTTTAACTTGCATATGCACATACACCTGTTATACCTGTTTTATCAGTTTCTTCATACTTTCTTCATATTTTGGATAAGTTCTCATTTCCTCTGCCGATCTATTCATAAAGTAAAATTCTCTATGTTTGGCAAGCATTTTTGTAGAGATAGGATTCTACAACTTTGCTTTATCAAATTCTTATGACAGCACGTTTATTCTGTAGTGCAAAATAAGAAAACTATTAAAAAAAACAGAAGAGGTGAAAAATATTTATACAGAATAAGATATAGGAAGAGAGAGAGAGAGAGAAGCATTGACATATATATATATACACACGAGACTCACACAGGTCTGCAGATGACCAGATCTCCTTTGTTGGTTCCATAAGCAAGTCCAAGCCCCGGTTCTGGCAACCAACGAGCAGAATTTATACTGACATGTCTCCTATGATCTGGGGCCATTGGATAAACCACATCAAACACCCTCTGAAAAACACAGAGAAACACATCAAACACGTGTTCAAAGTGTCCCAGCACAGCAGTTTCACTCACTGTATCAATCACCTGCACCTCCCATCATGCTCTCATCTGCAGACTGAAGACATGCCAGACGTACATGCAGCTAAACTGTGAAAACTAAAATCTCTCTCTACCCAAACGACACGTTTTCTTTCTTTCCAATCTATTCAGCCGTCCCATTCTCTGACAGTGCTGGGATAATACTTACACTCCACTGGTTCGGAGAAACAGAGGAAAAAATGGAGAAAATAGGACATGCTCATGTCTGCCAGGGAGAGAGAAAAAAAAGCAGTCTCATTCATCTGCAGATGAATGATCAACAAACTCTTCTTCTCGCTTTCCTCATGCTAGACAGTGAAAATGTGGGACAAGGATAAAAGCAGCAAAGGCACATCAAACTTTGGCTGATAGGAAAAAGTGTGTGATCGCTCCATGTGTGTGTGCTGTGTGTGTGTGTGTGAGTGACAACACCTGAACCATTATGAGCTCTGTGTGTGTACGTGCATCTGGGCCCAGTAGATTACAGGGATGTTTTGGGGCTCAGTGGTGATAATGTCTTAAACATTTGTGTGTGTGTGTGATCTGAGCAATGCTATACTGGATGTTAAAAGCAACAGCTTACCATGATTCTTAACATGATTCCTAATCGGGAAATATCACAAGCAAGAGTGATTTTGTACTTAATATTAATATGCCTGTAATCCACTTTATTTTAAACAAAACTTTGGCTAGTTAGTTTGTATATTTTTCTCTGCCAAAATTTACCCTCCTCACTCATCATTCTGTAATACCTCCACACTAGTTCCACCCCGGGCTTTCCATTTCATACTCGCATCCACCCTTACTGCTGAGAGAAACCCTGCTCTGAGCAATCCTGAAGCACTATAAAATAAAGATACGCAGGTTTTTAAAAGAATGCCTTGATCTGGAATGTCAGGAAGACAGACCAGAGAAGCAATGCAAACAGGGAAGCAGCTCAGTTCCGTTACACTAAATATCAGCATGCCTGGAAAGCAAGTTCAATCAGATTAGAGAAGTGGAACCATTTTCTATAAAAATAAATGAAGCTGCACTTGTATTCATTTTTAACAACAGATCATATTTTTTAAGCGACCCATTGATCTACAACCATTTAGTTAATGAATATTTCACTGCTCATAAACTAAGACATTATAGGTTTCTCATTGACACTAAAAAGTATGTCATCAGGTACTATTAAAGATCATTGGAAGGAGTATTGCATGAATGGCACCTTGCAATAGCTTGAGTTCTAAAATTACTGTTACATTAAAAACATAATGTGGAAAATGTTCTTTACAGCATGGTGCCTTGGGCTAACCTTTGTTTATTTTCTTTCTCACACTCTCCACTATATAATTAAGCCAGCTAATAAGCTGACACTCTAACCATGCTAATGTTTTAAATTCATTCATTAAATACACTATGTCAACAAAAAGATTAACCAAAAAACAGACCATAGTCAAATTATAGAACATAACTAATAAACTAATAAACATACACAGCATGAGTAAAAATGGTCTCTATAAACAAACACCCAAAAAAAGCAGAAAACACAGATAACAAAATCTCTAAGCCCAGTGCCAAAAGTAGTGTTGCTATGGTGACAGGTGAAATCCGGCACGCTGTGGGGATGTTGCTATAGCAAATGTATATGACAGTTAATATGCATTTTGCACCTATCCACTTTGTTCCTGGACTCATTTTCCCATGATTCATAGCAGAAGCCTATAGGTGTTTTGGGGACAGTGTTTAGACATGCAAACTGTTTATGCAAACTGTTGGGCTAGTAATAGGGGTAGAACACACACTGTGAACACAGTGTGTGTTCACTCCTCACCAGTGATGGGTTAAATGCAGAGGTCACATTTCAGGTATGGGTTACCATATTCTGACGAATAGGTCACTTTCACTTCACTTTCACTTATGTGGTTAATCAAAGAGTACTAGAAATAAATGAGAAGCCAGTCTCTCTTCTGCATTTTAAGAGTCTGCAGGAGCTAGGATGGAGAACATAGACGCTTATGATAATGCATAATAGACACCAGCATTAAACATATATGTTCTGAATTAAAATTATACAATTATATACACTCAAATATCAAAGTTTCCACCCTGTTGCATATTGTTCTAGACATGTGCAGGTAAACATGTTCACGTGCCATTTTTAGTTGATGAATATGCAAGGTGACTGATGTTGTTAAATATAAGTAATGTTTTAATCTAAATAGCTCCAATACAGTTTTTAACTTGCATGCAGACCTGCATACATCATATATGTTCTGCTTTCATTGCTTTATTTGAGGGAGGCAAAATGCAGGTTTATATTTGCAAGCAATTCTGTAGCTTTATCATCAACAAACGGAAAAACACACTATGCTTTACAGTTCACTGGGCATGGATATTGTGTTGGTGCTCTACAGAACTATTTCATAGAAAAACTAAATAACAGCACGCGTTTACAGTTCAAATAGTTATGGTGAGGGTCGTTTCTAAAATTATATAATTATTTTTATATACATAATAAGAGGAACATTTGAAAGGCCACAGATTGCTGGAGATACTTTGAGAAGGTCTCATTTCGGTCTCACATGTGAAAGATTGACAGTCAGAAGACAGACCTGTGGAGTTCATAGACTTCTCTTTATCTCACATAAGACATAACACCACTGCACTGTCCTGTTCATTACATCACCCCTGATATACTGACATACAATAACCATTAGAGCTGAGAAACAGTTAGTGAGTGTCATTAAGACAGACTGAACATGTGTGAGTTTACCTCCTGCAGACACTAACAAGAGTTCAAAACCGTCACATTTTCTGCTGAACACAAAGACAGTATTGTAAGAACCCCACTGAAGTGACTGGCTTGATTAAAGGGATGTGGAATATTTATTATACGCATCAAACAAAGCATGAAACACTTAGAGACTTTAAAAGGAAGCATTGATGAAATAACAGCACTTTGCATGGCTTTCCATCCTCTGCAGAGCCAGATTTGGTGCTGTGGTATGTTCAGAGACTAAACGTGCATAACAACGAAGCCATCCTGCTCCACTGCTCTCAAATAAATCCATGTTAAAAATCCTACCATGAACACAGCTTTATGAAAACAAAAGTCAACCATGTACATATATCCCTTTCTGCCCTTCGCTCCATACAAATACACTGTTTTTACCCAATTCTCTCTCTCTTTTACTCCATTTGTAAGAAAGCGTATCTAGGTCAGGCTCCCACTCAAAGGCTTTTCTAAACCCCAGGCTCCCCCCTCCGCTGTTGAGAGTATAGAGAGCTGATCTACATAAAGCAGACCACCAGTAATAACCAAACTTCACATTAATCAGACTTTATGAAAGCAGCTGCTAAATAGTTCTTGCGGACTGTCTGGAGTCTTAATTTGCAAAGTGCTTCGGAAAGCATTATTTAAATAAAAAAGTTTGTTTTAAAAAGATGTTGTGTTTTGCTTTAAATGTTTATAGATGACGTGGAAGTATTATTTTTAGAAAGAATCCTTTTTTTTGTGATCACTTGCCTGTTTTTGTTTATTATTCTTTTTTTTATTACAGTAAAAAACTGATCAAAGTAAAGACAGAGAGGGAAATGGAATTGGGACATGATGCAAGTTAGATTCGAACCCATGCCACACCTGAGCACAATGGTTCTTTAGATGTCATGAGGGAATGAATATAATATGCATATATGTCTGTATTATATTGACGTGAGATGAGCAATGATGTACCCTCATGGATGTCTCTCCTCCGTGGGGCTGCTGCAGTCTGAAGACCTGTGCCACCATGTGCTCAGTGATCTGATGAAGCAGGATACGACGAGATGCCAGACCCACCATCACGTAATGACCCATAGGAGACAGACTGACAGAGATGGCATTCGGACCTGTGACAAACATACAGTTAGCACACACAGCAGGTACAGTATAGACAGCTGTAACATGGCACATAGAAACAAAGACACTTAACATCATAAAATGGTGGTAAGTCTAATGAGGGAAAAATAAAACACTAAAATAAACTAAAATGAAGACTGAAAAATCTATTTTATATCCATTTAATGCTAAAGGTTAATTCTGTCAGTTATTAATTGCTTTAAATGCTATAGCTAGAGTTTTGAGAGCTGGCTGGTTTGATTTATTGAAGCACAAAATTAGCACAGTTCAAACCTAGACTACTCAGGTGGCAATTACGGCTAATATAATTCTTCATCCTAAAACCTAATTGAAATTCGCAGCTATTTAACTTTAGAAACCATCCGCATGGCATATGTGTGAGTGAGAGAAGCAAAGACTGCTGTTGATGTGAGCAGTGAATTAAAATGCGTTTGGGCAGGTTTGCATTAAAGATCTGGATTAAGATTGCTCTCATTAATCTACTGTTACCGAGAAGGATGAATAAATAGTTCCCTGAGACCTATACAGCTGACAGTGATGACCCGCAGGAACAGAGAGAGAATGGTATTTCAAATCACTTTAATCTAAAACAAGCAGGGCTCATACTTCCTCATCATGGGGTTTCCATTAGCAGGCTGGTCTCAGTGCTGCCCTAATTTGCTTTAAATGGGGACTGTCTAATTAAAGCTGCCTCCAAAAGTGCTCCATCACCGCTGTCAGTTTAGCCAGTTGAAGGGAAAGTAAAAGAGCCCAACACGAACAGCCACGAGTTGAGCACGTGGTTAAAATGATTAAGGCCTGATGGCTCAATCAGTGCATTAAACCCAAGCTGAAATGAAAGGGCCAGTAATGTTTGCAAACTGACTTGTTGAGGTCGAGCAGATCCTCTCTCCGGACACTCACCAAATCGTTTGCTGTACAGCATCTCTCCCAGGTTGTGTGGAGAGAGGGAGTAAACAGCCAAGATCCCCTCATCAGGAAAACCCCTCTGACTGCTGGGAATGAAGACGGCCAGCAACTGCCCGTCTGCTGAGATATCGCAGCTCGCGTCGTTGTAGATCTTACAGCTGGGCACCAACACGTTTACTGAAGCTGAGAAAGAAACCACACACAAGAGAACTATTATTATAATTCACATGCATCTCAAAATAACCATGCAAATTGGAGGGCGGAATGTCATACAGATAAAATTGTCTTATAGTCTTATATAAAATTGTCTTATATACAGGCTTAAGGTACAGCACTTTGGCGCAACTCTGTTGCTTTTAAATGTGCTATAGAAAAGAATTGACTTGACTATTGTTATTCAATTCAAATTTATTTCTATAGCACTTTTTACAATTTTGCATTTTTGCAGAGCACCTTTACAGAAAAAACATTGGTCGAACAAACAGTTGAGGCGTAGGAAGAAGATAGTGTAGTATAAATTATAAAGTATAAAAACAAAAATTCAAACAAGATATAAACTTGACCTGATGTTGATAATAACGTTAGGTTATCATACGGTTCTTATGAACGCCAAATCATGAACATGCTCGTAAAAATGGCCAAAAACTGATTACAGTGTCAGTCTCAGCATCTGCCGCTTTTCACATCCAAAACTCTATTTGCACACAAGGCGTGCCGCAGTACTTTGTGTAACAATCTTTTTGCTAAATTAGCAGAAGCTGCTAAATCGCTGTGATTTGAGTCGCAATAAAAGTGATTTAGCGACTAACAGACAGCCACATCTGTTCAGCCCACACTAATGAATAAGAGAACCGAGTGGCAGCGAGAGAGCGAGCGAGTGAAAGAGAGAGAATGACTATATATGACTGTATATAAAGAGAGATGACTGTGTATATATTCTTATTTCAGCACACCACATAAACACACACACACAAATATCCAGTACCATCATTCTGCTGAGTGGGAGGCAGAGAGAGAATTATGTTTCTGCTCAGAAAATCACATCAGCTTCGCAATTAATTTCGATTTCCGTTTTCATTTTCTGTTATACGCCCAACATAATCCTTTACTGTTTCCATGGTAATGTGCATCTCAGTTGAAGCCATTACTCAAACAACAGAATGATAGTGATATGCAGAACGCAAACACGATCCAGACACAAGCCTATAACAACACAAACAAATGTGTGTGTAAGCCGGAGCAGTTGACTCAAAACAATAGTTTAGAGGAAGTAACTTGTTCAAAGCGTCAGGAAACCAATAACAGATTATGCCGTGCTCCTGTCTCATGCATCGAAGTCTGTCATTATCAGAGGTCCCTGAATAAAGCAACAGGTGTGTATGTGTGGGAGGTGTAATTAGGGCTGTTTGTGATTTTGAATGTGAACGAGCGATTACAGTGTTTGTCATTTCGCTGGAGAGCGAGCATGCGTGACAGGGGCTGCGGAAAAACAAGCTAAACAAGAGCGGGTGAGTCCTGGCAGGTGACTGCGATTCATTATGCGTAGTTAGAAGGATGAATTTGTTTTAATTACCTGGTGTGTGTTTATTTATGTGCATGTGTTCATAGTGGAAGGTCAAGAGAGTCTGAGAGCAGAAAATGGGAGATTTAGGTGAAAGGTGTGTTAATTAAACAGGGCAGTAATTAGGGTAGTGATGAGGCAGCTGCCCTGCAGGACCAGCCTTTTACACACACACACACACACACACACACACACACACACACACACACGTTGGCATATGTGGTTTATGAGGACTCTCCATAAATGTATATTTTATTCCCTAGCCCTATATCTAACTCTCACAGAAATATTTTGGCATTTTTTAATTAAACAAAAGAATATCACCATTTAGTATGTTTATTAAGCGATTTTGTTTATGAAGACACAGGTAGTGTACCCATAAACCATGTTTACATTGTTATACACGTCATTATACACATATGTGTCCTCGTAAACCACATATTCAACCCATCCACCCCCCACCCCAACACACACACACATCAATAATGGAAGTGTTTGAAACTTAAATTACACAGATCCTCTTAAAAACTTAAATTAAATATTCACAGACAATTATGTAATTAACACAACAAGTCTATTTACACAGCTCTGTATTAAAAAGAAGCATTTCAGGTGGCACCTAAATGTCTCTATCAGAAAAAAGCTACACATCACTTTATGATTACTGACAGTAAGGACTAATAAAGGGCAAAGAAAGGAAATATATTTGAAACTGTCTCCATTTACAATGAAGCTAATTGAAATGAACATGCCTGACTTACAGAGAGGAGGGGAACCGGGGGTAATTTGGGTGACAGAGAGAGTCAGATCATGCTACTAAAGATGGATAAGTGTCTCAGGGCTTCAAGCAGACAGAGATCCCTACTGGACGTAAGTAATGGATTTGCCGGACTAAAGTGACGGCTATTCCAGCGGCGCTCCCAGGGAAGTCCTGGCCATTGCTACACACGCTAAAGACATTTAATCTTCCATTTTTGTACACTCAGTGTGTCACAATATTCTTTAGGAGAGACTGGGTGTGTGACTAGCACTGACTGATAAAAGAAGTGCTCGGGGCTCCAGCTGCTTTGGATGGAGAGAATTTGGACAGCTGAAACAAATCAGGCTTTTACAGGCGTATTTACACTGGACCTATTCCATCAGCCGAGCCAATGAGCACTGAGCCCAGACCGTCCTTAATTACTCACTCGGTCAACCACAAGGCCACACTGTCTCTGTCTGAAAGTGCAGCACAAAGTCATCAAGCAGTTAACAGACATCAGAAATTACACGATCTCCCAGGCAGGACTTTAGGCTATAGATGAGTGTTAGAAGACAGGAATGAGTAAGAATGGATTAACACGCCTCTGAAAAACAAATAATGAGAACAACCTAGTTTCAAGGTCGAACGAGTACACAAACATAAAGACATTAACATCTCTCTCACAAACAAACAAACACACACATACATTTACTTATCTAACTAAATAGGGACATTCCATAGACTTCTAATGTTTCTGTACTCTAACTCTAAACAAAAATGTTCTGTATTTTACAATAAAAAACCAAAAAACTGTTGACTATATTTTCTGGTGTTTCTAAAAGCAGGTTTTGCTCAAATTTGTCCAATTTTTCTGACCTTTGGGTACAAATTTGTCCCCATTGTATGGTGTACCCACACACACATACATGAGTCCTTCATTACAGAGTAAAAGCTTTTTAACATGATAACATAAAAACATTATTATGATAAACCTGCTCATGAACATTCAAGCTTACATGCTTAATGTCAACTGAAGTGGCTATTAACAGCACACACGCATTAGAAAAGTGTGTTTTGCATGCTTTCACTGCATAGGAATTGAAGTGGTTAACCTCTATCAACAAAGCATTCTGTGTTTTCACATGTAAATTGAAGCTGTTTTCCCAGGGCACCACTACAGTCCTGATATTGGCAACCACAGATGAGACAGTAAAGCGATGCTCTTCTTTTTTATTAAATGTAGACACACTATTGCGGCGTCAATTTAATGAAGCAGCAGCTGCTAGCATTTCACGCCACAAGACTGCTATAATATAGACAGTTTATTTCATTTCCTTTACAGCCGTCAGCATATTCAATATGTTGAGGCATTTTACATAAAAACCTCTTCATCATTTATCTGAAAAATGAATATTCATAGACTCGTGTAATCTTGCTGCATCAAAGGACGTGATTTATGTGTATGTAGGTGCATATGCATCCTTACTGAAGTTCTGCTATATGCTGGAGTTCTACAGCTATTAAAAATGTCCTTCAGCTTCTGAGAATTTACAGAGACATAAAACACACCTCACCACCACAATCACCCCTGCAGGGAATCTCACTGGGTATTTTTCTTGTCAAGTGTCACTAAAATCATCTAGCTGAAAACCAATGAATTATCATTTATGGGAACCCTATGGGAACAAACGTGACCACACATGAACGAGGAAGCCTGACAAGCTATCTTTTACAAGCACATTGGATTTCTGACCGATGTGTTTTACTATTTCTGCAAGGAAAAGTTTTTATAATTAATATAGCAAAACTTATAACAAGATAAGAGATTCTGCTATATTTAAGCCAGAGCACATAATTAAAGTAGCACAAGCACATTCTGGGGAGATTAAATGCTTTTTTCTAACAATTCAATTAGACTGCATTAAAATAATTATGGAGAAGGACATAATTACAGAGGCCACCCATGTTCACAAAGGCCCAATCACTCTTGAATTTAATTAAAAGCTATAAAGAGAACAAACCACTGATTGAAACGTTTTGATCTGAAGTGTTTTCTTGAACAAAGAGCTTCCACAAATTGTTCATGAGCTGTTTTAAGTATTAATCAACACTGCTGTGCAATCGAAACTTTTAATGGCTTGTAAAATCAATAACTCGGCTTATTTTATCCATAATGCAGAGAATGAGAATCTTGTAGTTAGGATCGGAGAACACTGATGTAGCAGAGGGAATGCGCGCTGTGCAGGGACACTAACATGCACTCAGGGCTCGGTAGAGCTGCAGAGGCCTGCTCGTTAATGAAGAGGGCTTCTGACCAGGAGGTCAGTGCCCTGTTCTGATGACACTGTCTGGCTCTACTTCTGGCAGCTGTGTCCCATATACTCCAGCCATGCTGTGGCATATCTGCTCAACCTGTTTAGGATGCTGGAATTCTGATGAACCAGAGAACATCATTGTGAATCTGTGAATTTCCTCTAAAACTTGGCTTTTGTCTAATCATCTGTTAAAGTAAAATTGTGAACTAGAATCGGTATTCCATTTGTTTCGTTTTTATTGACAGGCTTTCTCACAGATCTCCTCATACAGTCAAAGCATTTACAGTTATAATGACTGTATCTTCATAAGACCACAGAGCAAGTAGTTTGGCCCCTGACCGCTGCAGCATTAAAAGTACACACTTTTTTCAAGCTTGATTGGGAAAATTTTCTTTGATCACTACTCGGGTCGCCCACCACCATCCCTTTGCACAGACCCCCACTATTAGAATGCAAAAACAGGGGAAAAGCAAAACCAATCAGAATGTAGTATAATTTACTTTACGAATCAAACACAACCACACTGTTGTCGTAACTCTGTATGGAGAGTTTCACAACACCCCCTTTTTTGGGCTGTTGGG
Organism: Botia almorhae; assembly: GCA_036877575.1. Taxonomy (NCBI): domain Eukaryota; kingdom Metazoa; phylum Chordata; class Actinopteri; order Cypriniformes; family Botiidae; genus Botia; species Botia almorhae. The sequence goes on from JAZGTJ010003661.1 coordinate 16,637, forward strand.
GTATTTGTAAAACCACACTTGGCATCAACCACCCTACAGAAGTCTCCAGCTTTGCAACATCCCGCAAAGCCAGGATTTTGGTAGGCAACAAGGATAATGGGATTTTCTGTGTGTGTGTGTGTTTGAACAGCTTTATCAAAATCTCTAACAGGATCCTTATTGTTCTCTCATAAGGCCATCTGATTTAACCAGACCAGTAGGTCTTGATATGCATTGTACTTTTCTGACCCATTTACATGTTGAAGTTTAGACTACATCCCCTGTGCTGTTTGAATCCTATCAGTTGTTCCTGGAGTGTCTGCTGGAGATGTATGTAAGGATTATTGGGTCTTTGACAGGACTGACATATAAAACTCTCAATCCTCATCCATCAACAGATCCTCAGCATAACTGGCACGCCTGGCCTACGAGATAAGGGAATGTCAAGTGGAATTTTCAAAGGATTAACGTTTTTCGAAAGTCTACCTTTCTTCACACCTCAACACACACAGTATTCACTACACACTCATTTTCTGCTGTATATCTGGCTGTGTGTACATGCCCTAAGGGAAGCAAACCTTTGTTTTCTGAGATACTGAAGATTCTCACAGGCTGAACACATGTCAGTGCGTAAGTGCTGCCAGTTGTGAGATCAACCCCAGAAAACAGGAATCACTCTGCAATCTTGTAATCAGCCCTGGGTAACCACCAAGAGCTTCCAGTAACACTCCTTGGGACAAGGCAAGAAAGAGAGAGGCGGAGGAAGAAAATGACTTTAATATGTGACCAATTTCCACATCTGCCCATGGCATCTGCCCCCCATCAGCTGCACTCCTGCACTCGATAGACTGTTCACTCTTACCTTGCTCAACAGTTACACTCTCTCAGAATGTACAGACTTTACCTCGCTCTGTTTCCCTCAACACTGAGGGGTACTGAAGCATTTTGTGTTTCTGATTTGGTGGATGGCCACATGGCAAATATTAAATAAATAGTTCACCCAAAATTCTTAATTTATCTACTTTCAAGCTTTACCAAACAATATTTTTCATACAGTAGAAATGAAGGGGGATAAAAATGTTCAAGCTCCAAAATGATGTTATGTCATGATGTTATGACATCCAATGAGGTTTTAAGGTTTTCAGCTCTAACATTCATCAAAATATAATTTTGCAGAAGAAAGTCTTTGGACAACTGCGGAATGGCACAATGGAGGGTAAATGATAACAAAATTATCATTTTATGTTAAAATGCTTTTGTAAAACTTAAAAAATACACCTGTTGATCAATAACAGCCTTCACACTCCTCTTTTCATGTACTCACCATTACTGATCTCAGGCAAGTCGAATTTGGTGAAGTCCCACCACTGCAGGCGATAGGTTGTGTTAGCGATGTTGCTGGCTACTGCTGATTGACCGTCCCCAATTACAGCACCTTAAAATCACAATTGAAAAAAAAATCACAATTACAGAAAAAAATTCACATTACATCTATAGCAACTTTTTCATAAATACACTAACAATGTACTTTTCTTTTATCGGACCACAAGAGTAAAATAGCAGATTACCTGAGGACAAAGGCAAGTCTAATAGCGTCTGTCTAAAGAGACTCTCTACATTGTGGTGCGGTCTACAGGGGTCTCTGAGCGTAACCCAAGGCTGGAACACAGAGCACAGATAAATAACACTGACCCTACTAATACTGGTCAAGTATACTGTCTAAACTAAACTTTTCGAAATCAAGCAACAGATCAGCAAGTCTTCTGGCAGGTATGTGTTCTCGACAATAACAATCCTAGTTGATCCTAGTTTTGCCTCAGGAATCACTTGCCTATTTTGAACCAGTTTAACCTCTTCCGTGAAGAAGTCCCGATGGTAAAATAAACTCTATTAGTTTCTTTGCACTTAGCAAATTAGACAACGCAAATAGCACTGAATTTAATACAGGTCTCCGTCTGCAACATATCTCTTCTCCAAGGTAAACAAGGCGATGCTGGGCTGTCCTCTTCAACATTCTGCCTTGACACCATAATTACAGAAGGCAGGCAGGCAGGCTTTGGCCAAACAGTACACTTAAAGGTCCATTTGCCAGTACAGGGTCGATCCTGGTCCCAGCAAACAGATTAGATTTGCCTGTTATGACCTGGACTCAAGGAGATGTAATGCAGACATAAATATCTATTATGCAACCCTGCATTTGGCTGTCTACCCATTACAGCCAACAGACATCCAGGTGCGAGGAGCTGGCATTCAGACTGAGTTTTCTTACAGCCATGGACTAATGAGCTGAGAAGATTCTCGTACTGTGAAAGCCCCTTTGGAAAGAAGAATGCTGTTTGGAAGCGTTTGGAAGCACCGGGTGCCTAAGGTGAATAATATAAAGTGGATAAACACCGCAGAGACACCAGGAGATGTATTAATTTATCATTTTGTCATTTACATATTCAACGTTTAAAGAGAAGGTGAGGTGGGTTTCAAAACACCTAGTAAGGATCGTGTTTGCTAATACAAAATACAGTTTGTCAACAGGTTCATATTTCTGAGCTAAAATATTATATAGATGTAAGAAAATTTGATTTTATTACTGCCTGACATTAAATAAAAGCTGATTTTATATTCATTTGGTCTTCAATCACTGCAACAAGACTTTTTCCACTGATCTGATCTAATGTTAACAATATTATAAGTACAAAGTTATAATAATATTAATGCTATTCAAACTTGTGTTCAGAACGTTGACAATAATTTTCAATAAGAAGAATTCATGGTAGTCTTAAAAGCAGGAGTATTTTCTACATGGTTGCTCTGTCAGTTGTAGTTCACAGAAGAGAGAGCTCTCCACTGCTGGCTGAACAGGGGACAAACTAAGAGGACAGAGTCAGACTCATACATACCTCTCAAACATCTGATTTTTCTGCCAAAATGCTCATAAATTCATGTCACATTCTACTGGTATCAGCATTTGCTTTTTATTTTGTAAATCACAAAAGTACAGTATTAAATGACACAATGGTCTCATGTTATCCAAGGAACTGGGAAATCATTTGAAAGTCTGGATGATTAGTTTAACAGCTCTCAGTGTCTTGGCAGGATCAGCACTTCCAACCCGGCTGACTGATTAAACTTCTTCTCAACACCAATTACAGTCTCAAGACTCAGGCACAGGCAGTTAACACATGGGAGGTCAGGTCTACACCTTCACACAGAGCAGGAAAGCTGTTACAGTCGTTAACTAGTCTCAAATCCAATTGGCATGAGACTGCAATGATGTCTGGATACGGTTCAGCAGCCCAACAGTCATAATGTGGTGTCATTTAGATAAATGCTTGAACAACAAATCTGACAGCCTGCATCCTATTTTGCTTTACCCAGAGGCTATGGCTTTCAAAAAATGACAGTATTACAGCTATGAAATGGCAACATTATTTTAAAATGTACCTTTTTTCCATAGAGCAGCTAATCAACAATGTTGACACTTCAGTATTGCAAAGCCTCACATATGCCCCTCACTAAAGCTTTCAGAACAGTTTTTATGAGGCGAAATGGATCCATTAAATTTGTTTAAGAGTTCTCTGTGCGATTATGTGATTTGGCAGAGAGGCCGTTAGAAAACTGGTAGGCTGTGTTTACAACAGCACAGTACCATACTATGCTTACTATGCTAAATCGCTAAATTGTTTTCCTCACCTTGTAAGTCACTTTGAACAAAGGCGTCTGCTAAATTCCTAAATGTAAATATAATTTCAATTAAGTAAAAATCTATTTTTAAGCTAACTAGCAAGCCACTAAAAATGTGTAAACTAGTAAAGCCACTTAAACACTTTTTCTGGGACTAAAATGTGTTATTTTCCAAACACTATTTAAGAAAAAAATAGTATGCAGTACATAGTATATACATATATACACAATATTATAATAATAGCATTTCCTTCTTAAACAGCATCCCTCTATCAGAATCCCTCTACACATATAACAGGCAGTGGTTAGGATGTGACCCCTGACATCCCCCCCCAGATGCTTTCCAAGAAAAGAATAAGGAGCAACTGAGGGACATTACTGATGCTCCACCTCCCAACAACGGGTCAGTACTTAGAGCTGCCCAGAAAGACAGAAAGAAGAGAGAGAGGGAGAGACCTCACCTGAACTCTCTATAGACTCAGCTGTGTTCTAAGAGTGGCTCTGCTGGGTCTTTTAAGCAACTCTTACCCAGGGGGGGAGCCTTTGTTTGGCATGTGGTATGTGTGCTAAACGAGGTCATCACAACTGAATTAAGCACGACTGCCAGGAAAAGCAAGCCTCTTCTTAAAAAAAACGTACCGATTATACCAGAGCTTTCTGAAACAGTTGATATTTACTTCACATGTCAAAACACAAATTACCAATTTGTCCAAGCAGCAGAACGCAGTCATACGCCTGTCTTCAGCGCTCTTTCGACAGAGCAGAAATGAGAGAGAAAGTTTGGTGAGAGAAGCATTCTATTAAAGCTAATCGGGTCTCTGCTGCAGTTTTTCATGCTCTGAAAAGTCCATATAAACTGGGTTTCACTGTGACAATAACAGCCTGAGGGATCTGACAGGCCTGCAGTGCTGGGTGGAGCAGGACTGAATGGATCAGAGTAGGGCTGCTTTAGAGAGGGTCACTGTTCTCCATCACTACCCCTTCATTCATTATACACTCCATTTTAAAGCTCCCTGCCTCTGCCATTACAATAGCTCCTATTTGTAGTTAAACAATAACAAATACACAAACACACACACACACACACACACACACACGTATGCTATCTAAGGAATATCCCAGCACTTTTTGATTGCCTTGTTTTGGGTCTCGTCCTGCATTTTTGGTATCAGACCTAATAAAATCTCAGTTTAACATGCACATGTCTTAGAAATGTAAGTTGGGTTAAAATGGGTGTGTGTGTGCTATGTGCAGTGGGGCTTATATAAGATTGTCCGAGAGCAGTTTAGAGAAGGTGAATGCTTGAGAAAAGAGGGCCGATGTGTGCTGGTAATTGTAGTCAAATTGGATGTTTGCCCTGGAGTTCACAATAACAGCCCTCGCCTCTCATCTCAGGACAAGGGCAAATCATGTCTCAAGGCCACGCAATGATCCTCTGCAACTCTACGTTCTAACTGTCACCCACAAAACAACCCATTATTAAACTTTAATCCTAATTAAATCCTGAGTCTGATTATTGGATGCTGAGTATTTTCTATTTAAAAACTGAAAAATTCAATATGATTAGTTTACCCTTAGTGCATTTGATTGCTAAAAACGAATGTAAAGGTTAAACGATGATTTAGCAATAATTCACAACAGTAATTCATCTTACTGCAGACAAATCTGTCAAAACATTGCCATGTACATGTATTACATCATAGCGGCACTCATCAGGCGAGCGACTGGTGCTGTGCAAAATAAAGCCATGATGCTGTTTTCTGTGTGAGCTGGAGAGGGTTTGAAGAGGGGCATTTTTGAACCTCGTATCACACACTGCAATTAGTGTGGGCTGAAGATGCCTCTGTGTGGGAGAGAGAGAGAGCTTGTGTGCAGAAGTGCAAACTGCTTGTGTGGAAATGTGTGTTGTGTTGAATTAGTGCAGGATATGTGGGGACTGCGATTTTTGAAATTGACAGATGTTACGGGAATGTTTGCACTCACAGGTGCTTAAAAGTTAATATTTGTCATGTCAGTACATAATTTTCACTGATCTTTCCAAAGGAAAGACGACCCCAAAATGGGAACCCCAGCATGGGAATTCTGCTTGTTACTTCTTAAACGTCTGTACAGTACAGAGACTTTCTGGCACAAATAACATGAAGCAACATTCCATTCATCCTGTCAGGTTCTTTTGCAGTTCTGAAAGTTGTTGACTATTTGTAGACAAGTTTTTCAGCGGCTTATAAGGTGCAGCTGACAGCTGGTTCAGACATTTTTAGAAAATAACTATGATGAGGGCATGCAGGTGTACTGGGAGGTGTGATTTGTGTATTTCGGGACTGTTGGATGTTTGGATGCTGTTGTTTGGAATGTGCAAATGTAAGTTTGACACAAGGTTTAGGAGAGCTAGCATATGTGTTTGGGAATGCACTGTATTTTGAGGGTAAGCCCATTTTGTTGCGTGTTGTTTGTAAAGTCAAAATGGAGTGTGTGCTTTGATCTGAATGGTAGAACACGTGGGTGTGTATGGACTATGAATTGTATCCAAAATTCAAGATTTTATTGAATCTTTATAAAATATCGAATCTTGTATACAATTCATAGTCCATACAATATTACATTCATACTTACAATATTAGAACAATAAACACCTGATCTCAGAGATTAAAGAGAATCAATTCTGGTTTAATACTTGTACAGGAACTGCATGGAAGTCTATCATTCTAAACGTTCTGAATTATACTTGCACTTTGGCTAAAACTAAAGTAACTAAAGAATGAGAAAAAACGTGTAGCCTGTAACTATAAGGTTGTTCGTTTGAAACCCTTAATGTGCATGCCATGAGTCAACAACATTGTACCCTTGAGGAAAGCACTTAACAGGCACTTTAATAAGTTAAACTGACGGTTACTCTGAATAAAAGCATCAGATAAATGACTAATTAACTGAGACTCACAAAGATAATACATTGTAGCTGAATCAGTATTCCCACGGCAAACAAACAACATGCTGCAGCTCTATACAGACGGTTCGCCCAAAAATGAAAACTCATCTTAAGTGATAAACAGAATGTCAAAATGCTCTTTTTTTACCTGTTTATAGAGGTGAAGTAGTTACAGGCATGTGAAGTTTCAAATCTATACAGCAGTTTTATCAATTAAACATGTTTAGAGCGATGACGATAGAGCTTTTCATTTTTTGTGTGAACGATCCCTTTAATGCAGAAAAGTGAACACTAATACAACCATTGGTAAAGAGCCTTGACGAGAGCCCTCCTAGCCAAAATAGCACAGATAGTGGGCGAATCAGCACTCATCACTGACCTAACATAGGACGTTATACAAACCTTTTTGGGAAGTTTTATACCTAACAAAGCCTTCAATGGGTATCTGACCCATCTAATATCAGAGAACTCCTGAAGCAGGGCAAACATACCTGCGAGAACCCTATTGACAGATGAGTGTGTTGCCAGGCCTGGCTGCCCTCTCTCATGAAAGATTCCAGCATATGGCAAAAACTCGGGCAGGAGAAACCGCCTAAAATGAAGTGAAAATAAGCGAGCGTCAGAGAGGATGATAGAACAACTGAGTTAAATTATATAACACAGGAAAAGAATGTATTTGTGCAGTGTAAACACACAGAGTGTGTCACTGTCCTACCTGGGGACAAAGCGACCGAGGGAGGGGGCAGACATGCGTGCGTTACGAGAAGCCCTATGCCTGCTTCCATTGTCTCTATACACACACACACACACACAGAAAGAGAACTGATCATGTCAATAATCAGTAGGTCAATCAAAACAGAAACAGCAAAAGATTTTAAAGGTTTAAGTTACATCTTAGCCATGAACATGATTTACTATTTGGTGGTCAGCAGTTTATATAAGGACATTCTCTTTCTAGAAAGCACCTGATTGGACAAAAAAACAAGTTGAAAAGTGTGTATTTTATTTTTGGTAATTTTGTCAACTTACACTAGTTAAAGTAGTAAACTGTGGTTGGCAGGTTATATTGGGGAGGGGACATCAACTTGATCTTTTTTAGGTTAATTTTGTCAACTTACATTTTTAATGGATTTCTAATACATTTAACCTGGACCAAAAGTCACTCCATGACTTCATGCGGTCTTTAACGTTTCAACGTCAGCTTCTATATAACTCAATATCGCTGCAATCTCTTCTCAGCTGAATGAGGACATCAATACACTTACAAGGCAGGAGTGGGAATGATGGATAAAGAAATGAAAGGAAAGAAGAGGAAATTTGTGGCAGACATAAATATTAATATGAAGGTTAACTGAAAGACTGATGGGTTTCATAAGTATTCTGATGAATATGGATCTGTGGTCCCAGGCTGCAGTGAACACTGAACTCTTCAGCCAGCGGGTGGAATTATTCATCAGCTAAGAGGAGGGCATCTAATGCGTGCCAAAAAAACAGAGAGAGAAACCGGGCAGAGGGGAGCGGATAGCTGATATTGAATGAACGAGTGGAAAGTTTAGAGGGAAGGAAAAAGAGTTTTTGTATTGAAAAGCACTGCTGATAATAAGATGGAAAGAGGTTGTAAATTTAAAATCTACCAGTGGGAAACAAACAAAGCATGTCTTATACTCTATTGGAAAAAAAAACATTTTATTTCAGCCGTGGCCCACCACTAACTTGCACCTGTGCCTCATCTGTCTTCACAGGTCTGATCCAACATCAGCTACAACCAGTCTTTCATACACTACCTCAATCTCTTCTCTTTGCTTTACAGTCATTATATTTAAATGATGACAATCAATGATGACAAATTTTGTGGGTGAATAACATGTTTAAATTAACGTGCATGTATGCACACACATATGCTTTTGTATAAATACATTTGTTTAAATGCTGTATTGGTCAACCTAAGACGATAAGCTTTCTTTGCTCAATCTTCCCCCTAAAGTGTTTTCCTCATCTTCTTAACATCTTTTTTTCTTCACTGCCACCTGAAATTTTCTAATGCACTATTCACTGTAAAGCTGCCTCGGAACAGTATGTTGTATATTGTGATAAGCCCAAATGAATTGAATTCAATTGAATTTCATTTAATTTAATAAAACCAAATGGAGTTAAAGCCATTCTTCACTAAATAAACTACATACAAAATTTCACAACTCTGCAGCAGGCAAGATACAGGGCAGCAAGCTTTAAACAGTGTATTACTACATCCCATCAGTACCAGACAAAGAGCATTTTAATCTGAGGTCAATTAAGAAAGCATGCTTATAAAACGTGCAAGAAGCAGCGGTAGTGTCAACGCTGGTAAAATTGTTGGCAAGCTCAATAGAAGTCGGTTGAAAAGCAAAAGTGATAACATTCTGGCACTCAGAGCCTGATTTATATGTTTGCTGGGTTGCCTAGCAACAAACCAGCAAAATAAATCCATAAAGATTTTTACGAATGGATATGTGCAGGTACGAACATAGGAACAATGCTCCAGCATGGGCTTTATGTATTGGTGCTTGTTTACTTACTCGAACTCTTCAAAGTCAACTTCACTGTTCTCTACACTGGGGGCGGGGCCAGAGGAGAGGCTGTCTGGATTAGAGGAGAGGGGTCGGGGTCTGTTAGGGTGACGAAGCGAGCGCTGCCGAATGCTGTCACGCCGAGACAGATACTGGATCATACGCTGTGCATAATATGCTGTGGGAGACAACCTTCACACACACACAAATAACAATGTTAGATTTACATACAAAACAAATCACCCAGCTGAGCACAAACTAATACTTAAATAAAAGCTAATACTAAAACTTAAATAAAAGCACATGGGGAAAAAGAAATCTGCGAGAAATCATTTTCTATGTGGTATGTGATTAAACTAATATTTTTATATATTGTGTACTTGTACAGCAATCCTGGTAAAACAATAGTATGAGCTTTTATTGTTGGTCAAAATTGGTATCTATTCTCATTCATTTTAGCCACAGAGACATTAGTTTGCTTTTTAACAGAAGGACTGGTTGAACTGAGCCTTTATAATTAAAATCAACTTTGCAGTTAAAACAGAAAGAGTCTGGAGCTTCACTCTGTCTTGGGTTAGTTGCGCAAGATCATCTGCCAGCAGCTTAGAACAGATGAACTTTAATAATACAAGAGTAAAATCCAAATAAACCCCAGGGTTAGACGATGGTGATTGGTCACATTCTCACCAGCCACATGAGAAAATGACTTTATTAAGCCAAGGAACTCAAACACACACACACACAGACACACACACAAAGCATGTTGGGTTTTTATACTGTACAAACTATATATTCTATTCCCCCTAAACTAACCCTACCTCTAAACCTAACCATCACAGAAAACGTTCTGCATTTTTTTTATTTACTGGTATTACTAAACTTGTAAGGACATTTTATCCCCATAATGTTGTGAACACCAGGACACACACAAACACACACATTTACAGGGACAAAATCTTGGCAAAACTTTTCAAAACTCCCAGGATCTGTAAAACTGCCAAAACAGTGACAGTCTGTCTCAAAGACCCTAAAGACAAAAGCACACACAGAACCCGTTTACTGAAGCTAACGTTTCTGGATCAGAATACTGTTTATCAGTGTGTTTGAGGATAGCTTTAGACAAATGTGCACGTAGACTGGCAGACAGAAAAACAACAGTGTAAATTTGTGCCAATTACACCTGGGTCTGAATGTGTTGGAGACTGACTTTTCCTCTGCCTGACTGGCTTCTATCACCAGGTACAGGAAATGAGTCTGTTCTAGTCATTCACAGGTTAGCAGTGTGTGTTGATCGGCCCGTGTGTTTGTGTGTACCTGCCAGTAGGAGTCTGTGCTAGCAATCTGTCCTGATCCCAAACCACAGCTAATTCCCCAGAGCGCACAATGACTCACTGGCCATGGACTTGCTTTATTATGAGCCTCGCTCTTAGAGTCAGAGAATGCTGACAGGTTATGTGTGCGTGTTTGAATTAGGGGGACATTGGGGTGCTGGCGGTTCTAAAATGTCACACTGCTGTCCGGCAACATGACACACACTGTTCCTCATTACCCAGAGCTCACCGGCCAAACAGCTGCAGGAAACAGCATGACTACCAAGTTCACACTCTATTACACAACAGTCACACAATTACCAGCCTTCAAACACACCAACAAACACAAGTAAGGGTGGGTGAGGGGGATCACATTTGAAGTATTGCTATATTATATTTCACCTTAAAATACAGAAGTGATATTCTAACACCAATGTTTCGCATTTAAGGAGGTGGCTGCCATTCAGAGCAATTTAATGCAAAGGTGTTTTGTAAGTCAATGGACATTCACCTAAACTCAAATTCAAAACAAGCTAAAAATGACAATGGATTAAATATAAAGCATTTGCATTATTATCATATGAGACTGATATTGACAAATATGATGTTCCTGTACCTCAATTGGAAGAGCATTGTGTTAGCAGTGGAAAAAATTGTGAGTTTAATTTTTAGGAAACACACACACACACACACACACACACACACAAAAGGTATACACATAAAATATACCTTGAATTGCTTTAGATAAAAGCGTCTGCCAAATGCATAAACGTAAATGTAAATACTATAACGCCAGGTCTCTGCTAATCTTCACCCCTAAAAACAAGCCACACATCACTCATCAGAGCAGAATTACCTGGCAGGGTCAGGGTAGATGGGGTGGTCCCGTGATCCAGCAATGTCATAACGTGAAAGAGACATCAGCGACGACTCCAGCAGCCTTCTACAAAACACATAGGCATAACAACACAAATGATAATAGTCATACCGCATACATGTTCATAGACACACCCACTTTGTGAAAGGACTTCCACTTCCTGTTTCTAAAAAGAATCTCTCAACAGGTCAATACACCATATTCACAAAGCTGACAGATTTTCTTCTAATTTCCACCGCACTGCTACAACCACCATCACACTCATTAAAAATCTCATTAAACCGCACAAGGACATTAGTATGCTCATTACTGACTACTACGCAATAGCTAAATGAATATAATGTGTAAGTAATGATGTGCAGTTTGCCAGGCTTGGGTAGGAATCGGTTAATAACCCGTTAAATTGGGGCATTTGTTAAACTTGAGTCTGTACTGTTCCTGATACATCAGAGAGCTTGCCGAAGGCCATTAGGAGAGAAGACAGAGTCCTGCATACAAAACCATGCTGCTTTGGACTGGCAGGGTACAGAGCTGGATGGACAGTTGTGTAGCGCGAGGGCCATGACTCAGTGTGATGTGTGTATGTGAGTGTTTCTGGTGTGGGTGTGCTCGGCTCTTCATTAGAATGCCATCTTCTGCCCTTTGACTCACAGCAGAAAACAGCACAGATCGATCCTGACTCCTTTTTCAGGCAGTTTGATTTGTTAGCTTCCTTTGACTCTTAAAGCTCAAGATCTGAATTTTAACAGAGCTCAAGCAAAACATAGCTCTCTAAAACTCTACAAATATTTCAGTGATCTGTTAATGCTGAGGGTATTTTTGCCTCACGTTGACTACAACCGCCCTCAGAAGTGTAGACCTTTGAGAAGTCATGTGATTCTTGTTACTACAGTTTATAACTGCTCTCAGGGAGGTTCTTATTTAAACTACCGATTCATTAAATTTCTGTAATTGGTATTCTCTACATTATAGCAGGATGGTTGTTTACTCTACTGTAATGAGGCACCTGATATTTATTAAACTGTAATGAGGGCACTCTCTATTCATTATACAGTTATAGTTTACAGTTATACAGTTATAAGTTACTCTTGGTTGTTCAAGTTCTTGTTGGTGGTAGGACTGACTCTGTGTTTTGCTCTATACTCAAAGCCACTGTAATACTGAACTGGAGCGGAACTCATGGGAAAACCACAAATGAGGATTCATTTTTGTTTAACTTCTGCATAAGTGAAGTGTAACGCTGTTTCGTTGCACAGCATTGGCCTTTAAACACAATTAAATTACAGTACAGCTGTGCACAAGGGACGGGCTGATGATTGACATGAGAATGGATAGATGTGTGTTAGAGTGAAAGCCCACACTCTTCAGTGCTCAAGACCGTGTGATAAGCTACTGCCACCTAATGGACTATTGCTGGCATTTTTAGGAGTGTTATCTTCAAAGAACATCCCACATTCAAGGTCAGGTTTCCTTCATAGGTGCCAATGGGACAAGTTTACATTTACAACACAGAATGGTTACCAGCTTACCGGAAACTTACCAGCAGAACCTTATGAGTTCATTATTCCTGTTCTGCATGCATGCCAAAGGCAGGCATATACTAATCAACTAGTGTTCGATGACAGTCAAAAAATGTAGTCACTAGTATTTACTTATATAAATAACTTACTGTACACATTGTACATCATCAGCACACCAAACAGCCAGCTGGAGAGGGAGTCCCATGTTCCATACAGAGATGATGCAGGCAAGAACCGAAAGCTCACAGATTTATACTGACAGATTCATGCTGCTTGCTTTGTCACAAACAGTGGCAATAAAAACAACACGTCTCGCTCGTTTATAGTTCCTGTCAAGAATGACTTATAAAGATTTTCAGAGAAGACTCTCAAAGCAGATTTAAGCTTGTATGCGACCATCTAAAAGGAACTCAGGCCATCTCAGAAGTCCGCAGTCGACAATTTTTCCAGATTCTCTGTTGTCACATTCACATAAATCCAAATATGTTTGGCCATTTCGAAAAACACTGACAAACAAATACCTTGCAGCACAGTTAGTACACCGAGAACATTTTCTCCTGCTGTCATAAATTAAGCCCAAATGAGTCCCAAAGCATCGATCAGTGGTGAAAATAATTGATTAGACGGTCCCTACAGATTAGATAACTAACTTCTACTGTGTACGATTTTTAATTTAGGTAAGATGCTAAAAGACACTTTGTCACCTCACTATGAACTATTAATGTTCATTTGTGCATTATTTAAAAAGAATTTGAGGGTGTTGATATTCTGATTAGCATCTCATTAATAATTCCTTCCTCAGGCTCAGCTCTGGATGGCTATGAGGGATAATGAAGTGCACAGTCAGGGTACAAGGTCAGATCAAGCTAATTTCCATGTTCTGCTCTTCTCTCCATATCCAAAATATAGTTCCTCATGCCATTTTCCTAATTACTTTTCCTGTCCCTGCCCAAGATGCCTTATCAGTCTTTTCTATCGTCTCCAACTATGTCATGGTTGTGGCATCAGTCACACACTCTCCGACATTTGCCCTATCAGTGTGCCAATCAACACAAGAGATTTCTCTTTTAGTCTGTTAAACACAGCACAACAGGGTCAAGGCAAAAATAAGGCCAGTTTTCTATTTTAAATAAACTGTCTTTTTGGATTAAAGAACGACTTTAGAAGCAGTATATTGTTATAATATAACTTTTTAAACTTAAAATTACTTTGAAAAGCATTTGGATGAAATCACTGCCTCACCTGCGTAGGTAATCATCATCTGGTGTGTCTTCAGGCATTTCTTGGTTTAAGGCTTCTTGTGATACATTCGTTGCAGGAGAGGTGGCAGACTGCCTGTAAACACGCTCCAGCTGGTCAGTTTCCTGATTGTAGGCCAGCCCAACGGCCTGCTCCTCAGGCTGACCAGTAGCAGCACTGCGAGAAAAGGGCATGTCAGGTTCTGACACATTGATGCCAGGCTCCATAGGTTGGTGCTCAGGAAGGTGAAGATCTGACGATGAATTGTGAGACGCAGGGCTTGTAGGTTGCAAGGCTGTGGTTCTCTCACCAGAAGCAGGCTGACCAGTTCTCTCCCAGCGCTGAGTACCCTGATTGTAGGTGAAGAGGTTGTGACAGACTCTACAACGGTTCAGGTGACTGCGGGATGGGTTTTCTCCACTGTAGGGTGGTTGGTAATGAGATGGTCCTGGTTGTTCTGGGTCCAAGTTGTTATTTAGCATTTCCTGAGTCCGCTGGTCCTGACTACTGCTCTCCCCATTCATGCCCTCTAGGGGCTGTACTAGGTCCTGCACGCGCTCATACTCCATAAAATACTGATTAAGATTACGCTGCAAAACATTGCGGATGGAAGAAGGGCTGCTATTTCCCTCTTCCTCCAGTGAGCGGGGGCTGCTAAAACTAGCCTCTGATGAGCTGCCACTGTTTTGAGCCCCCGTCCCTTGTGGAGGAAATCCCCATCCATCAGAAGCAGAGGTGTCAACAGGTGATTGGTTGGAACCCCCTTGCTGTCGCTGGACAAAAAGCAGGCTATTTGAGGAAGCACTGGTTCTGGGTGGAGGCATACTACTACCTCGCCCATTAAGTACACTGCCTGTCCAATCCGACCCAGGAAGATGCCTTCCACTCTCCCTGCCTAGCATGTGATGCTGAAAATTTACACCAGGTGCCATTCCTGCCACACCCCTTCTTCCAGAGCTGGAAGACAGATTCCGTACGTTGTTCCTACCACCATACACAGAGCTGAACGCAGAGGGACGATTAGCAGGACGAGACTCTGAAGAAAACCGTGGTAAACGCGGCTCTGTGCGTGCAGAAGAAAAGGTGGATGCATGTGATTGGCTGTCCAGGGAGGTGGAGTCTGGGTCAGGGTCCTCATCAGGTGGAGATGGAACTCGTGTTTCTAAGCAACGGCTACAGAAACACACCACTCCAAGTGACTGGACACAGCCTGGGTACGGCAGCCGAGAGCGATCCCTCAAAACAGTGTAACGCCCAGAAGAGAGTGCAGATGAAGCAGAGGTCTCATCAGTAGGAGCAGCAAGAGTGCCGCCAGCCTGAGGCGCAGAGTTACGGGAAGTGAGGATGTGCAAGAAGTTGTGCAAGATGGGTGTGCGTCTGACAGGTTGGGACTGCAAGAAGGAGCGCTGACGGAAATGAGGCATCTCCACACTGTCCATTGGAATCTCAGGATCATCATCATTCTGACATGCACAAACACAAACACATTTAAAGTAATTATTAAAAATGTAAGCATTACTTTTAAAAACTGCAATCCAAAACTTTTGCCTCTTTATCACTGTTTGAAACATAAAATTGCAAGTGGGTGGGATTATATTATAAGCAACTGCTGTGAGAACAAGCTACAAATGCTCCGCCATCCTCCGCACCTACACACGCAGTATAGTAGCTGTGACATAATGATGCAGACAAATGCAACTTTTACAAAATCAGACCTGACCTCTAATTTTAACTCATTATTATAAATTTACTGTTGCTAATCGAGGCAAGGGGATCATTTTGAACACTGACCTGTTATGTAATTGCACAAAGATTTTTGTTCATTTTTAAAAAATAAAGTCACAGATGGCAGTGAGGTCTTAAGACTGAAACAAGACTTAACAAGTTAAAGCAATGCCTAAAATTACCTGTCGGTTTGAAGGGTTTACAATGGCAGTCAAAAGATAGTGACCCAATGGATCAAATCTCACCAATCTACAAAAAATAAAAGATAAAGAAATAACACAGAGAAACTTTAACTCAGTTTAAACTTCACTGCAGTGATGCCAGAATGTCTTACAAAATGCCACTGGACTCCATGAGTCACATTCATGTTGCCAGCTCTATGAGCTTTAATGTAGTAAGATTTATGTTGCGCATTCTACCTGACTCTTTCTGTCTCACTGGCGGTCTTCACAACAACGAAAGGCTCTTTCCGACTCCAGTCCCACAGATGTAGCTCATTGTTGGTGGCAATAAGCAGCAGCTGAGCCGTGGGATGAAAAGCAAGAGATGCGATTGCCGAGTTACTCTCAGTGAACCAGCTCTCACTGCCTCCCTGCAAAACAAACAATATTAGGACATTTTCACAATATATAAAATGCCATTATTAAGTAGATGTAAATGCTGCATTATAAAGCCAAGAGTACAAAGTAACAAAAGAGTAAGCTATAGACTTACATGCAGATCCCAGATTCGAACCTCGCCATCCAGGCAACCAGAGGCAATGAGACCAGAAATGCTAGGGTGAAAGGTCAGGCACCAGGGCGTACGGCGATGACCCACCAGAGAGTGAACACACCTGCCTGTCTTAACCTCTGTGATGTAGATGGTGTGATTCACATGGGTGGAGGCCATTAAAGACCTATGAGAGACAAATAACAAAACAATTCTAATTATCTTTGCACTGATTGGTCTTGACAGGACATGTCTCTGTTGCCTGTTTAATACTCTGTTTAAACTGCAAGCAAATGACAGTGAAACGATCTAATTTACCCAGCAGCAGTGATGTTTATAACTGAACTAAGAAAGCCTGGCAAAGTTGCTGGTGGTTTGATAAGAACTTAAGAGTTTTGATGTCAGTAGCCTAGCTATTAAGATACTCCATACTCAGACAAGTACTAAAAGCTATAAATGAGTACTGAGTATTCTTACCTGTCTGGACTGAAGGCCAGAAGAAAGGTTGAGCGAGGGCTGTCTGGTAACTCTACTTTCTGTATGACCATAAACAAAAGCCATTAAAGAAGCAGCATACATTGAAAGCACAGTGAGCACACCTCAATACACTATTTACATCCAAATCATAGTATTACTAGTACTGATGTGTAGTATTACAGCATGTGCCTTTTTAATCAGCTGATTTTTAATTGTGATAGTGAAGCTAAATTAAATTCAGCAGGAAGTTTATTGCCTCACACGTTGTACTTAGCAGGTGTTAAGAGAGCTTTAAGATTAGTCAATACTCCTGAGATGTAACTTTTGAAAATCTTTCCATCAGTTACCTGACTCTGCCATTTCATACGCTGCGTCTTGTCCTCCACAAGTTGCTGTAGGATCCTGTGTGAGCCGAGGCCCTGTGCTCCTCGCTCTCGACTAGACAAAATACAAACCAAGTTCTTCTGCCTCATCTTCATTTCCACACACTCCACCTCACTCTGTCTGTCTCACACCAGACCCTGAGCCGTGCACTGGCCCACACACACCAGACCACCACTGCTACTGTTGCACCATCATTCTGGAGCAAGGAATGAAAGAGAGCAATACATTATTAAAAAACTGTAACAAAACTGCTTCATAAAAAACAAACCAACACATTTACATTTAAGTTATTTACTTAGCAGACA
>JAZGTJ010003662.1:0-34304 GCA_036877575.1 Botia almorhae
ACACACACACACTGTATGACAAGACAAAAATACAGTAAGAAAATACAGTAATGTAATAAAGAATGAGTTAATCATAAATATTGAATGCGTTTACTGCAGCTGCTTGCATTTCTGTATGCATATGTGTATGCTTGTGTGTGTGAAAGGCTGGGAAATACAGTGTGTGTGGCAGATCTTCTCTCAGGGCGCAGTAGATATCCTGCTGTTATCTCTATAACTGCCCCCCCCCCTTCGTTCACACACTGAATGGGCTCATGACCGGGTTCCTGACCGCCGTTGCCACAGCGACCGTGTCAGACACATGCTATTTTCTCAATAATTACTCAACAAGGGAGAGGAGAAGATCGGAGGGCTGGAGGAGAGGAAAAGCCACTGCTGCTTGACTGTGCGTTCCATTTCCTCAGGATTAATGGAGCCGTGTGCAGAGGGATCACCAGTGATGGTTAAATGATTTATTAAGAGAGGTATGAAAGTAAAAAAGAGAGAGATTAATGAGAGTGAGGCAATGACGAGGGAAGACGAAGTGAAAAAAATACAGCAAATTACTTCATACCGCATTATTTTTTGACAGGTGTCGTCGTGTGTGTGCGCGTGTTGCTTCCTTCAAATTGTGCCTCGTGTTGACAGTCTCTTCTTTTGATGAGTGATGGCTTGATTTTCGTCGTTGTGTTTTGGATTTAAAAGGAGCTTTAAAGGAATAGTGAAGAAACAAAAACCGGCCAGTGTTTCTTATATAATGAAAGTGAATCGCCAGTGGGGGGTTTTCGAGCTTCCCTGACAAGCTTAAAAGCATCTTGAAAGTGAATGTGCCTGTGGTTGCCAACCCCTGATGTACAACATACATATAATAATCTCGCCGTGCACATTAGCACAGTACAATACAGTAATAACAATTTACCATCAAGCTACTTAGTCCTTTTTTAAACAACTTTAAACGTTTTACATTTCGATCGGTTTTTGCATATCTATGTATGCAAAGGTGTGCATATCTATATCTGTTGACGGATTTACTTACATGCAAAATGTATATGCATATGTATTTATATGCAAAACAAAAGCGCGCATATTAGCAGATGTTGTGGACAATGTTCATGTCCACAACAAGTCTGATCATGTCAAGACTTACAATGAAGTGAAATGCCGCAGGGCAGCTTAGCTTTGAGCAAGAAACGTATTGTGGCGAACAGAACAATGTACCATTGGCTAATTCTCCATTCAAACATGGCGTGTCCAAAAACACGGCAGCACATATTGTCAGATATGGAAATCGAGTTGATTGTTGAGTGTGCTTTCAAAATTAGTTGTAGTCTTTATTAGACCATCGCTTTTAGCAAAATAAGAGCACTGATTATCAATGCGAGCTTGCAGCCGCTTAATAAAGAACAGCAGGAGGACATTGTCATAAAACTAGATGATCTTGTTAAACCGGATGATTTAAGTCCTAAGTTATTGTTCATCTGCTTTAAAGACCTTTAAAGGGGCCAAGAACAGCTGTTGAGTGTTGAGTAAAACATGTTATTACATGGCAAAATATGATGTGGTGACCATCAGCTACACCAGGGACCCACAACACTAACTGTAAAGTGTTGCAAAGCTTAAACAACAGCTGTGATCCTAATTGATGTGCAAGACGCTTTCCAACACACCATCATCATAGACTTCCACTGAGGGTCTGTTCAGACAGATGTCAAAAGTGTGTGTGTGTGTGTGTGATGTTATGTCCATTGATATTTCCTTTTTAATATTTCAGCTTCACGATACTTGGTAAATCCTGACATTAAAAACACTATTGAGGTTTTATTGAAAAACATATAAAAAAACATTTTTATGGTATTGGTGGAAATGTTTATCTACGGTATTGAAAAGAGCAACTTGTACATTCTTATAAATATCTCATAGCTACATAACGGTAAATATCAATAATTTAACTATCCTTTTAATTTTAGCAACCGTTAGTAAAAAATAAAGAATAAATAAAAAGTTACGAAGGGATGCCACTTTTATTGAAGCAAGTTTATGATTTGTATGCTAGTGTAGTCATGAGCAAGGGAGAATGGATGAGTGTATATATGTGACAGCCACAATACAGTGAAGCGATATATTGTAAAGATGTTGTAACTGTGAATATGTTTAGCATTTTGTGTGTGTGTGTTCGTGTGTGTGTGTGTGTGTGTAAGATCTGAGCTTTTTGGTGAGCACCAAGGTCAAAGCAGTGAGGTGTATAAATGCATTGTGGGATGCTGTGAGATTGCGTTCCCACTGAGTGGAGATAAATCATGTCAGTTCCACAAGTACACACACACACACATGCGCAAACACACACACCTACAGGTCCACACACTCATACAAACACCAGGACCACGTGTGCGGCTCCACTGCTATAGTCTCTCTTTGTCTTCCCCCCCATTGAGTGTGAGTGTGTGTGTGTGTGTGTGTGTGCACGCGTTTCACAGCTGCAGGTGCCTCTGTAATCAGTTAACTGTCACACACACACACGCACGCACACATACACAGAGAGCCAACAGCCACAGATAAGGTGCAAGTATCATTTATACCACACGCATAAATACATCCTACTCCTTTTCACTATTAGCGCTGTGGTCTGTCATTTGATCGCTCAATAGACAGACACACAAACATTCATGCTAACTGAAGGATGCCCCGCAGCCATGTAGAGTGTGTACGTGGAATAAATGAGAATCATTCCGAGATGGGGATTTAAAGGTTGAAATGGCAGGCGTTAAACTCTTCCTAGTCTTTTCTTTCTGAGAGAGAGAGAGAGAATGCAGTAAAATCCTGCTGGGATACAGATTTACATCATCATTTTATATCTGCGGTCCTTCATTTATCTTGCATAAATAACTGCATTATTTAGAGTGTGCTTGGCTTTTATAGGGGTGATCTCATTGTTTAAGAGGCTTGAGCTTGCTGATTGTTGTCTGGTTAATATAAAACTATGAAATTTATGATATAGTGTTTTAATGCTCATTTATTTTGTATATATGGCCCAGGCATTTTTATTTATAAAGCGCGTTTCTTATTACACACAGTTTCAAAGCAGCTTAATACAAAACCACATTTCAGTTTTAAAAACCCCTGTTAAGCAGGGCAATAAAAAGTCTCTTAATGCCTTAATATTTTTGTCTTAAGGTGCAATAGAAAGTGACTTAAGTGACATTTTAAGCTAAACGCTTTAGTAGAATTTCATCTTTTGAGAATCAGTAATTTATGCTTTTTGTTCGACCATACATGACACAGTTTTAAGTCTAAGTGTGTTTGGGGGTGTGGCCAATTTGTTGTTGTTAGTATATGATTGTATATAACAATGATAATACTTATAAAATTGCTAGATGATATATTAATGCGTTAATTGCATTAAATTACATGTTAACCTTAAAAATATACATTGAATAAATTGATAATAATAATATAATTATTAAAAGTATGTGTTTAATGTAATGTAAGTTACTTCGGATTAAAGCATTGGCTACAGTAAGTGTAAATAATTTTACAAATAAAATACAAAAATCAGTTTTTTTTAAATGGTAATATTTCATATGTGCGCCAAACAGGATGCGTATGTTAAGGAAAATCTATGTTTTAAAACATTTATTGCTTAACAATAAAAACGCTTCTATGATATAAAACACACACACAACCTTTGCCTAGCGCTCATTCCAAATGAACACACACAGTGGGATTTTTCACAGTGTGACATGACCTCCATCCTTTCAGACCTCTGTATGTAGGAGGTCCGTCACCCTTGACTGTGGCTCGGCCTCCGGGGGCGGATCAGTGGAGCAGGTGCTGCTGCGAGTCTCGAAGCGCCGCCTTCACTCACTTCACTGCGGTTCGCTCGGCGCACTCGACAGCTGCGCTGCCGCCGTAGGGAACGCGATGGATTTACTCCTACAATAGATACACGGGAAATACGCTTTCATTGTGGTTTAAGGTAGGTTCTCCCATCCGGGTTGTGAAAATAAGATTTTGGACTGAAGTATACTGTGTTTTCGTTTGTTAATTGTTCGTGCTTTTGTTATGGGCATCATCGGGTGCCGGATAACTGCGTGATCGCGCCGCTTTGTTTTCAGCGATTCTCGCTACGATCCGATTAATCGTCATTTTTGGTTATGTATTCCACTTAAAGCTCACGTGCTTTCTGAAATACAGAGATCTTACGTGACAACAATTGATTTTATTGCGAAATTGAACGGAAGCGTCGCGTCGGATGCATTTGCAACCTTTTCGCTTTTTGTTTTACTCCTCACATATTCCCAACAGTTTCTAACAATGTTCTCCGAGTTAAAACGTTAGATTATCAGACTGCGAGTAAGTACTCGGAGAGTCGCGGTCGAGTTACACGACCTTCGCCTCCTCTGTAACCTCAAGGTTAATTTCCCATTTATCTCACGCGCCCCCTTTGATTCTGGCGTCATTTATTGTAGTTACACACACTGATCTGCATTTTGTCGCGGTTTCGAGTCTAAACCAAATAGTCAATGCATGAACACGACGAAGGTATAGAAAATGTTAATGATTTTCAAATGTTGATGATGTCTCATTTCAAAGCTTTAATTTATAAATTGTATAGCTTTATTAACAATATAAAATGTAAGCTGTGGTGTGTTACTGGTCGGACGCCTCTTGTGGGTTTCACATTCATAGTTGTTAAAAACCATTTTTTAAAGTCTGTCGTCACGTTTTGTAGCGTTCTAGTGAATGAAACGGAATTAGTATATTAAGATAAGACACATTTAACACACGACCCATACATATACACAGTGCTCTGCCTTTTGCTGTGTTTTTATATCGAAACTAATTCCTCAGTAAGTAAACATGGTGCAAAAAAGGTGTCACTCAGATCTTGATTATTGTTTTAGCGTCTCGTTCAATCATAGTTTTTATTTGGCTTTGTTTGTAATATGAAATAGAAGATGCAGTGTGACCGGTTGGTAGTGTCGCCTCCTGGGTGGTTCACACGGTTTTGAAGCTTTTTGCGGTTATCTGAGTAATCGGATTTAATAAACGGATCGTGAAAAGGCACATCTAACGCGTGTACACCTGGCAGGGTCGCTATCACCTGAGTTAGCTCGCGGCCTGTTCGACCTAATCGATTATTATTATTTATTTTTAATAAAAACTAATGGCGGAGGTTTACTTCGTGCTTGGTGGCTGGGTGCTAAAGTGAAATGAGAGTCGTGGTTAGTCTTTGTTAAACAGGATAGACTGGATTCGTAGGAATTATTTGAAGGGGTTGTTTAATAAGAAGTTACTGTAATTACGCGAACAGCCACACAGAGTCACTGATTAAATCGTGAGCCGGTAACAGTTGCGGGTTTTGATCAGGGTAATGCTGAACAATGACAGGGCGTGAGGGCGTACGTGTTTGAAGTATGCGTGTGGCTATTCTTGCAGGGCAGGTATAGTGATGGAATACGTGGTTGTACATCTGCTGTGTGTGCTTAAACATCTCTGTTGAAAGTTGAACAGCTCATGTCACCACTTGACAATATACAAATACGAAAGCACAATGCAAATGTAATTTTACAATAAATATGTTAATGAGCACGTGGTATGGTCAGTCCTACACTGATTTGATTTATGTAAAGAGTGTTATTGTGTCTCCAGGAAGAAAATCGAGATGAGGGGTGTGTACAAAAACTGACATTGACTCCACTAGACCCAGTTTGCTGGCGACTGGCTTGATAAGTTTTTTACATTGCTGAATGGTGTGGCGTGTCAGGAAATGGTGTAAAATATGATTGTGTATAAAGCGCAATGTATTAAGATATAAAAAACATGGATTATATTTATATATATATACATGAATGAATTTACATTTGATAAAAATGCATTTGAATTTGATTTAAAGTTTATTGCAAACATGTAAATCCAAAGTCTGTGTTTTATTCCAAGACTAGGTAGACTGAAGGGCCTGGTTTTGTGGGTTTTTTGATAATCCTTGGTTTGCCAATTGATTAATAGGGTGTTGAGGAAGGATTAATGTAAAATGAAAAACCTTGAGCCGCGTGTGTGCAGTCGGGAGTGTTAAACCCTCAGAGACAGACTGTATTGGGATTAGCTCAGATTTCCGCTTCGATTTTACCGCAGCTGCTGTATGTGTTTACACACACATCGGGTGTTTGCACTACAGTGGTCACTGTCTGGTCTGTCTGTTGGCCTGAAGAGGCAAACAAGGGTTAATACGTTATGATATTTTAGCACTTCGGGTGCTAAAACTCGAGATCCCATGTGATCGCCCAAACCTGTTTGTTTCCTGTTTGTTTGGTTGTCAATATCTCCTGTTAGCCAGTTAGATAAAGAAACACAATTATAATAAGGGAACTAATAAGTGCGCAATGGTACAAAATAACAGTAATAAGTAGCATTAGCCCGTTATACATTAAATTAACCAATCATTAACCTGAGTTTATAGAAATTGTTCTGTTGCTCTTTAATAACAGTAATGCATTAAACAAATTGGATGTCAGTAATACAATACACTTTATACAGTAAAGGCTTTTGAAAACCAATTAGCAGGTAGAATAACACATGAATCAGCAGCTGATAGAAACAGAATATTAGTCTACGCTTAGACAATCCAGGCGTAATAAGATGCCATGGCACAGAGGAGAGAGAAACCAGTGACTAAAAGTCACTCAGGAGAGTCAAGCTCTATATGAAAAGATGAAGAAAAGCAGGAAGAGCACCCAGGTTGCTTTGATCATGTGACCTAGCCAAACCTAGTTACTAAACTTGACCAATCAGCAGACCACAGATAACCCACACTGCCCCACATTGTGACAGTGGGCATATTTCCCACGTTTAAGCACATCACCCAGAATGCTTTGATGTCTGTCAGCAGTTCTGGAGGTCTAGAGATGCCAAACGGCTCTTTAGATGGGAACAAAAGCTTTTCTCACCTCTTTGCTAGACACAAATACACACAAAGCTGTTAGACGACCTGATAAGAGTATTTATGTTGTCTTTTTTTTACGCAGTGACAAGGAACATATGCCGCCATATGCTGAGCAAAAGACAATGAGTGTAAACGTAACGTCAACTTAGATGTTAAGTTCCTACATAAGAAAAAGGCATTCGATGGGACACAAACATCAAGCTGGACCATAAATGTTGTTGAGTTGTGCTTGTGTGCTTTAGTATTTTTAATGATTGTGAAGACGTTGACAATATGTCTTTAACTAAAGCATGTGTGTTTTGTGAACACTAGAGAATTCGAGGTCTGAATTCGCAGGAGTGTTTGGCCTACAGTCCGCAGAGGTAGCAGATAATTTGCTATGAGGTTATTTGCATATCTGATGTGGCTTTGTGCACATGTGAAGTAAAATCTGCCAGAGACTACACACATCGCCCTTTTGGTTTTTAACACAAGTGTAAAGGGTGCTATGGGTTTGTGCGTGTCATTTTTGCTTTGAACCTTTTTGTAACAAAATGACTAACAAAGAACACATCGTGTGAGTGGCAGTTACCAGAACAGAAGGCTGAGCGAGGGTGAAATGTTTGGGTTAGGGCATCTTGGATTATCAAAAGCTACAGTAAGTGTACAGTAAGTGTACAGTATGTATGTAGACCAGGTAGCAAAATATGAGTCATCTTGTGTCTTCAAATGAGTTAGCTGATAAATGACAGTTGATAGATGACGAAACGCAAGAGCAGGAAACAGGAAATGCTTAAGTGATGATGTTTATTGTTTGTTTTGCACTTAAAATATCTTGGGTGTGAACAAAAGAAGTTCTAAAGATAAATGTGATGAAAAAGAAACGTGTCATAAGGTTCTAGGTTCTGGGAAGGTTCTAAGCTTACTGTAAATGGACGTGCTGTTATTCTAAAAAGGAGGTTGTTTTGGAATTGACGGCCAAGGATGGAGAAATATCTGTGCCAGGTTATATATGCTATATAACCTTAGTATACAGAGATGATTGATTTTGAAGAAGTAGGGTGTACACTGTGATGAGGAAGTAACATTTGTTTATGGGGACAAGCAGCATTGTAGACCCTCTATGCATGCAGTGCATGCTCACCACAAGAGCCTCTTGGGGTCCTTAGCATATGCAGTGCAAGCTGACCACTAAGGCCCCTGACCCCTCAGCACATACATCACAATGGGGAACCCTGGGCTCCTTGGTGCACACAATGTAAGATTTAAACAAGGGCCCCTTAGAGAGTACAGTGCGAGCTGAACACTAGGGCCCCCGGGCCCCTCCGCACGCACAGTACTTAACAAGCTTAGCACCAGGGTCACTGAAGTGCCTCTATAGACATGTGCCCAGGGGTCTCATGGGATAATGATGTAGGCCTGCCTGAAACGGCGTCTTGAATTTGATTTAGGCAGCTACTGACAGCAAGTTTAAAAACCTGAGAAGAGGCAGAACATGAGAGAATTTCCAGAAGTCGAATACAAGTTAAGCAGCGTTGCTTTAGATGCATTGCGTTAGTCGTCAAATGACTAGAGCGCGAATTGTTGGCCGTGTAAGGGTCAAGTTAAGGTTTTTTCTCTTAACAAGCAGCCTGGAGTATCAATGCTGACAGAGCCGGTTGTATAGAATGACCCCAGGGGTTTCTGCACATCTGGAGGGGACCTCTGAGATGTCACCTTAGATACAGAGAGACCTTTTGGGAAAGCTCTGTTGTTAAGAAGAGAAGTCTGGACTTGTTGAGGTTGATCGCTTGACTGCTAGGTCAATATATCATAGATGTCCTAATTTGTGCAAGACTTTTAAAGCCCTATGACAAAAATTGCAATGAAAGGTATATTGTTGAGAATGGTCAGCATAGCTGTGGAAGGGGAGGCCACATGACTAGATGATCACTGCCAGAGGGATCTGGTCTATGTTTAGATGTTTAAAGATGGATGCTCCAAACATATGTGGAGATGTTTATGGGACTTATTACTGAACCTTGTGGAGTGAGTTTGAGATAAACAGAGTGAGCCTTTCGAAGTAACTTGGGAAGACCTGTTGTGGGTCTTCCCTAGGAACCTTCAAATCCCAAATTTCTCTGCCGTTTTTGAGATCAACAGTTTGTAGTTAACAGTGTCAGTTGCCCGAGACAGATATAGAAGAATCAATATGAAGTGAATCAAGGACACTCAAGGCAAGTAGATTTCTTGTGCTATACTGACACATCTTCAGCCTTGTGGTCTTTTGTGACAAGAAGCTTTGTGTTAAACTCCAGTTATCAATCTCAATTGTGGTCAAAACCAATTAGTGCATTTCACTCTGAAGGTATTAGTACTGTCCTAATTCACATCCATCTTTAATGTTGTCAGTGAAACACACACACACACACACACCACTGGGGTTAATGAGCAGAAGGCAGGTGTGTGTGAGGTGCTTTATCTAGTCTTAATGAATGCCGAGGGTAGCAGATCCCCATAGTCGGCCATGCATCACACTGCATGTCTGTCACCATCATGGACATATGTGTGTCTGTGTGTGTGTGTATGCGGCTGTTCATTTGTGCCCAACAAAGCACTTTGACACATCATCCATCACCCAGTCTTTTATGCCTGCTGCTTCTCCCATTGAATTTACATGAGGCGGTCATGTCGACAAGGGCTGGGTCAATTTGCATTGGCAGCACTGTCTAATGAACAAGCTTATTAGAGAGCCAGTGGGGAGCAGAGGATTCTGGGACTGTTTTTGCTGACTCGAACCACAACTAAAGCCTCTGGGGGAAAAACAGCACGACAGGATTTCATCTTTCAGAGACGAGATCTTCACACAGAACGCCTCTGGTGCTTTTAGAGAGCCGGTTTAAAGATTTATTTGTTCGTTTTGGGATAGCTGAAGAACCGGAGATTTTCGTACCACATGCGTTTTGTTGTGCTTATATGAGTGACTAGACTTAAAGGTATGAGGTTAATAAGACTGAATCCTTTTAGATCAGGGATGTAAGCACTGCTTTTCTGCGATGGTGTGTCTGGGTGTCTGCGCAGACGTGGATGCATAATGGTGTGTAATGTTTTCTTGAGCATTCCAGATGTCTCATTAACAGTATAAATAATAAAGTCCATCAAGGGATGGAAAAGACTATTAAAATCTGAAATATTAACATGTTGCTATTTGCGTACATAAGCCACTCATGCAGTCACAAAAATTGTGTCATCTGCTCGCCGCCTTGTTGTTTTATGGACTACAAACAGATACAACAGCTTGCACACCTTACCATGCGTCACACCAGGAGTGATGGCAGCGACATCAAACGTCATTGGTTCTCGCTTGTCATGTGACTTACCGTGGCATGCCACATTTAAATGTGCACAAGAGCAAATGAGTTCTGGTTTTAAGATGATATTCTGTAAAATGATTTTCTATGTAATTCTGGTCCGTCCTTCCTCCGCTTATATAGACTTAAATAGACAACTTACGTTTTTTTTGGCATTGTTATTTTTGAAACTTGACCATTGTTGTTTTTGGAAAGACCTTCAAGACTCTTGAGGTTTCCACAGGAGAAATACGGACTGTATGGGGTTGCACTTATAATGACATAAGTGTAAAGAGGAAATGATGACAGAGTTTGAATTTTGGGTGAAATGTCACTTTAAGGCACCAAAGAGAAAATAAATGTCATATCTCTTTCACTTCTTGGCTTCTTACAGCTTACAAATCTTTCTCTGTCCTCTGCTGCATTAGGTGTGATTCATTTCACCCCGAATGAATGTTGCAGGTTGGGTCTGTGTGCAGGAAGATACCTGTGGCTTTTTTCATTTCCACATCGACCAGAGACTCTGTTATTTCTGATTATTATCCAGGAGAAAAGTGTGAGAGGAAGATAAGAGAGGAAGGGGGAGGTACACATGCGACTTCATAGCAGTTTTATTGGTAGCCAAAATGAGGTAGAGAGCGAAATAAAGCAGCGTATTTTGTAGGAAGCAAATGAGTGGAAGGATGATGATCTCTCTTAGGAGTACCTGGTATGATGGTTTGGTTGATAAGCTGTTTTTGCTTGTCTCAGTTGTAAAATACATGCCTATTGTCATATATATAAGAATTATGTGTAACACTTGCTATAATGCCTGCATATATAATGCATTAATTCCGTAATTTAATGAATTTTTATGTTTTATGACACTGTACTATCAAGGTAGGGTAGGCAGTTTCGGAGAGGCTAGCAAAAGCAACCTAGCTTTGAAAGCATAAGATCCCGCCCTCCCGTTAGAGCGCTCTCTAAAGCCACGCCTCCTCCAACGCATGCACACACACATACTGTGGTTTGACAGATTTATTGTCCTGCATCTTCCATAGAATATGTATGTGTATATATATATATATATAATTTATATAAATATATTTATACCACTTTATTTAGTCATTCCTATTCACTTTCAACCAGCATAACAAAACACAATGTTTTATATAACTGTATAAATACCTTTTAAAATACATTAGGAAATATATACAGTAGATATAGAAAGTTTTACAAGATTACACCTTTGTTTTTAGAGCGAACATGCTGTAGAGTAAAAAAATTGGTCAAATGTGTTTTTGTCACATACACAAGTGTGTATATGCGCGTCTTGTATGTGTTGCAAGTATTTTTTTCGCTGTATGGTTTGCAATGGTTTGTTTAGGTTTAATCTGGTTAATCTGGTTTATCAGGTTATCACCACAACTGCACTCATGTCATCTAGATTACATGTCGTCCCGCTATAAGTGTTTGGACGCATTAGGCTCCATTAAGTCGTAATGAAGTTGTGGCTGATGGCAGAGGATTTCACTGCCAGCTCTTACTGCACTAAGTTCATTATTAATTGTTTTGTGTGGTTCAGCAGCAGGGCAGGGGTGAAGCAGAGTTTATCACGATAAAGAAAGCTTTTGTTTGTTTCTGTTAGAACACTAGCAGCCACTGATAGTTGGAGGTGTGAGGGAGTGATATGTTCAGGAAGGAAGTTATATAGTTTTTGCTGCTTTTACTTTTGCTTGTGTGTTTCTGTCCAACGGTCAGAGGCAGCAGTTCCTTTTATTAGTAGAAAACACATCGGCTTCTAGCATAAACACGCATTGTAGTGTTCTATTTAGGATTAAATAAACTGCTAAATAAATCCATGTAAATTGTCATTTCAAAATATAATTTACAAACAATTTGTAAATAAAATTTGTAATTGACAATTTAGGTTTGTATTTAAAAAAAGGAATACACATTTTTCAATTTTAACAGCCATTTCTGCATGAGTTAATGTAAAATTACATCTGGAGCCACTTGCCCTAAGAGGAAACAAAAAGAGAAAACGTTTGGAGATTTGGTTACGATTGAATGTGGTTGGGTAACAGAGTCTGCTTCTGAATTGCCTGTGTAAATGGGAACTAGAATCAGAACTGCAATTCAGATCTACAGTCTTTCTCTTCCTGCAGGTATGAGCCATGAGCCAAAGTCCCCATCATTAGGAATGATCTCCGCAGCACCATGCACCATGGCGACCGTGAGTCCCCTGACCCCCTCCCCCATCAGCGGAGCGATGGTAGCCAACGCGAGCCCGGCGTCCCAGTCTGCACACTCCGGATTTGCTGCCGCTCTCCGCAAGCTAGCCAAACAGGCCGAAGATCCAAGAGGTGAACGCTCCCCCTCTCTTCCCAAATTTTCTCTCTGTTAACCTTTGCTCCCTTCACTTTATCATCTCACTCTTACTAACTTGCCCAAAAGGCAGTTTGTTGTTGTTGTTGTAAACATATTTTTGATAGTAGCATAGCAACACAAATGCAACAACATAATAATTCGAATGACACTTCCTTTTAAGTATATACGATTATTGGTTGCACATGGAGTTATCGCGTTTGTGTTTTTTGTTTTGTCCTCTGTGCTATGGACAACTACTAATAATTCAACTATTAAAATACTGATGCTAATATTAGCATTACTAATATGATCACTGTAATATTATGCATTGTAACATTATTAGCATTATTTGTAGTTGAAGCAGGATGTAAAGCGAGTTGGCCATATGCATGCTTGTAATATGTACAGCCATGCTTTGCGCAGTGTGTGCGTTTGTGTATGAGTGTGGGTGGTGGTTTCTGTCAACAAATTGTGAATAGATTTGAATAATATTTGCATATGGGTTTGCCGCATTTCAGATGGCTGGCACAACATTTAGCTGCCCATCTGTCTGTGTAATTGTTATAGTCGGCGCCAAGAAACCACACACACACACACAAAAGACTTGTTCTGATAATGTGAATTACATACAACTATGAGTTCTTAGATCATGTTTTTTTGTTTGAAGATGTAAAATGAAGATGGTGTAAAGGTCTATATAAAAACATACAATGGGATCATTTGCACGGAATCTTTGTACTTTTTTAAAGGAACAGTTCACCTAAAAGTTTTTTTTTCCAAACCCAAATTTTGACGAATTTCAAAATTACGTTTTGGAAGAATTGTCGATTGTTATTGTGCAGTTACAACAAACATGGACTGAATCTTTCAAGCTATAAAAAATGCAACAATATCATAAATATGTAGCAACAAATTGACCCATACCACTTAACGCAGTATCTTCTTAATGTTTAAAAATAACACTATATCTTTGCGTGAGGAACGGACTGAATTTTCTGTCTGTTATTCACTGCACGTTTATGAGAGTTCATGAGTGAAGCAGTGCTGTCCGATTCGTGAAGGAATCATTCTTTGAATCAGACCTTTCCAATCAATCTGTTATTCCAGTTCGAACTTCTGAACATTTGAATACAGCAATTCCAAATCCTACAATTTCTGTTGTGTTCCACAAAAAAGGAAATTATACGTAAATGAATGGATATGAGCACGATTAAATAATGTCAGAATTTTTCATTTTTTGGTGTACTGCACCTTTAAATGAAGACTCTGGACAACAACATAACCTCGCAAGACATTCAGTTGCATTATAGTGTAGAGAGAGACGTGTAGATGAACCAAGCTTTAAACAATCAGACACTGGCTGAGTTTTTCTCAGGCAAACACTGTTTGACCATGAATGTATTGACAGCCAGTTGTTTTATCCACTCTGGGTGATGATTGTATTCTCCTCAGTAAAGCGTAAAGACGAATAGAAGCAGAGCCAAAGAAAGAGATTTTATTGATTGGTTAAGTGCTTGTATGCCAGTAAATTCTATAAGCTTTCAATAAATCTCCTTTATACTGACGCCCCACACCGCCATATCTTTGCATGACACTGTGTTCATAGACTCTTTGACGACGGTAATTCAATAACTGTCATGGGTGTTCTGCCTCAGATTACCAAACTTTGGAAAAGCCATTTTCTGTTTAAGGCTTTAGGGTTTGTTTGTGTGTGTGCTTTTCTGAATGCGTGTTAATGTGCGTATAGGTGAAGGTTTATTCCTCTGATGTTTGTAATAGTTCATAACTGCCCCCCCCCCCCGTGTGTTAACAAAGCTTTATTAAAAATGACTGAAAACAATTCAAAAATTGCTGAAGCTTTGAAGATAAAGGTATAACAAGTATATAAACATACATTTCAAATCATGATAAATCATGATGTTCTGAGTGGCTCTTAGGGTGACTCTTGTGGTTGCTAAGGTGTTCCAGTAATTTCGAGCACGTTTCTGTACGGTTACTAGGGCCTTGTCAGGTGGTTTCTAAGTGTTCTCACCGCGTTTAACGCATCACTATACATTTCTAAGTGGTTGCTAAGGTGATCTGGGTGGATGCCTATTGGCCCATGTAGAAAAAGCTATTTCTCAATAATATTCTGTTCTCCACATGTGGCTTGTCTAGCATTCATTACTAATAATTAATAATTGGCCAAAGCCTTGAAGGTACAAATAGAGCAAAAAAGACAAACACAAGTAGTGGAACGGTCCAAAATGCAGAGTATTGAGACTTGTGTAATTCTTATCACCTCTCCAGCAGGCACAATTGCTCTGAGGAGAGCTGACCTACTTTACTCTTTGTGTTGGGTGTCTTATAGATACCGCTTTTAGCAGGAATGAGATTTTCTGTGTGTGTGGTTTTGCATTGTGTGTGTGTTTCCGTCTAAATAAGGAAACAGTCATTTCTCACCAGCACTGACTGCTATCAAAACCACAACAGATGCATTTGGTCATAAAGGGCCGCATGAATACATAATTCATTATGTTCTCTCATTTAATGTTGATGAAAGTTTGCTCTCGTTGTGCATTGTATCAAGATGCATAAAAGCTTTTGTTTTGCGTCTTTAAAGTGGCAGGCAACTCAAGTGTGCTCAGAGGTGAGATGGTCCACGCAGGCACACACACACACACACACACACACAGAATCGAGCTGTCTTTGATCACAGTGAAGTGCTGAGTTACCGCAGTAGGGGTTCGAGAGGAATATAGCAGCGTTGTGTTGATGTGGTTTTTCCGCAGGGAGATGGCAGTGTTTGTTTTTTATCTTTTCAACTGGCATCTGATCTGACAGCCCAAAGGGGGCTTTGATAGCGGGTGAGTTTGGCAGTCTGGGACAGGGTGATGCGTGTTTAGTTATCTGACAAGTTGTTCGTTTTGTCTGGCACGCACACACATACAAAGACATCCTCAGCATCGCCACTTTTACTATTCTGTTGTTGGTGTTCGGTTTCCTTGATATTCTAGAATGTCTTAATTTATATGAAAGCTCTCTTTCACATAATTTCCTGTCCCTTCTCTACCATGGTCAGTTAAAAATGGTCGACATGTAGTCTGTATTAATTTCAAAACAGTATTGTTTTAAAAAACAGTTTTTTCCAATATTTACTTCATAGTAGTAAAATTAACAAGTTAAATACAATAAAGTTAGTTAAAATAATCAAAATGAAACATCAACTCATAATAACTCATAATTTATCTATTTTTTCTTTTCAGGTTCCATTAGTAGCGAGTCATCACATGTATCCTCCCCGGTGACCAATCACATTTCTCCAGTCAGTACGCCAAAGCGGGTTGCCACGGGTACCAGTCTGGGCCCGCCCACTGGTACTCCGCCTGTAGTCACCATCGCCCCGACTAAAACAGTCAATGGTTTCTGGAGGTCTGAAGGCCGTCAGGTATGAGAGACTTATTAGATCATCAAAATGTTCTTGGTTCTCATGTTGTCAAGCTACAGTGGAGGGAAATGTAAGCCTTGAAATTTTAGGTGCTCAAGCTCTCTCTGGGTTTGAAACCCATGACCTTGTCAGGAAAGCGAAAGTTCCATTCGCACTGCTGAGTAGATGTTTGTGTAGTCAGGAAGGCTCGACCACAGCTTTTCTGTTCTAAAGGGGGGTTCAGGTCCTGATAAGGTCAGAGGGTTTACGTCTGGCTAGATTAGTGCAAGTGGGCCAATCTGTGGGTGTTCCACATGTCCATTATTCTGGTGACCCTCAGGCGCGACGGCAAGATCATTCCAAAGTGTTTGTGTGTGTGTGTGTGTGTGTTTATGCAGTTGGATGGTTTGTTCAGCTCTTGGTTTTTGTGTAGCTCTGTGAGTTTATTTAACACAGCAGTCATGGGACATCAGGGTAGACAATAGACACTGATCAAACTACCCTCTCTGTTTACACAAAGAATCTTCTGTAGCTCTGCCCAGAGAGAGAGAGAGAGAGAGAGAGAGAGAGAGAGAAAGAGAGAGGAGCCACTGTGCAAACTATTTAGTCAGCTCTAAGCCACGGTGTCCCTCACCCTTGTCTTTAGCTCGACCACACACACACACACACACATACATATGCACACACATACAAACACACGTTCACAGACTCTTTCTGACGCCCTTATTTGCAATTGGACGTTTATGGTTTACAATGCAAACACACAAATTGCTTGTGATTATATAACGCATTCTGCATTAAATCATTATGGCTATAGCATATACATTGTCTGTTCAGTATTTATTGATGCAGATTTGGTGTGCACATTACATGATTAATTGCATTAACCGATGGCAGGATTTTGAAATGCGTTTTGTAAAGGTGAAAAGGTCTGATTACTCTCCTTCTAAAGTAAATATAAATGTACAATGTATAATCAGCCCTCGATTAGCAGGAATTTGCATTTGGAATTTAAAACTTGCTTTGAATAGGTTCTTTGTAGGAAGATTTGCAAAACAATTTACATGCGCACTACACACTTGGGTTATTTTTCATTATGCACCTTTATTTTATTGTTGTGAATTAATTTGAATTAATATTTTTATGTGTATGATGTAGTCAAATGGTGTCTTCGCTGAAGCTAAAATATAAGACTCTTTCGATACGTTTTTTTGTGTCCGTGCATAATTCTCATACTTCCATTTGTGTTATTTATATTTTTTAACTGGTCATGTATCTGGAAAAATTTCCCATGATGCCCTAACAAACCTGTCTCTGTTAGGCTGAAACGGCACTGAGAGGGTCAAGTCAAGAGCGCTTGCCCTCAGATCGGCCTCTACCGGCCCAGGAGAAGACCTCCCTCTCTATCCCTCCATACCTGGGGCCCACCCACCCCTTCAGCATGACCCAGAGTGCTCTCATGCAAGACCCTCGTCTTCAAACTCAGTCAGTAGCACATTAGCACGCTTGCTCTGTGTACACGCCGTTATATTTGAAGTTCCGTATCCTTTAGTCATCTTCAGTGAGTAATTTTGCTCTCTACCCCTCAGCCTGCCTCGCCAGCTTCCTCACATGCTGCTAGCAGGATCTCAGGAGGAGTATCTTCGCGACGGTTTTCGTCCGTACGCCTCCGCAGAAGAGCTGCGCGTGCCCGTGCTTCCTCTGGGACTGGGTGCCGGGGCTGCGGCCGATGCTCTTGCGTATTTTCACTCAGGATATTTACCGCACCCCTCTCTTGCGTCATACAGGTGCGCAGAAAGATTTCTTTTAACGCTTAAATCACCACATAAATCACCACATAAATTGATTAAAGTCTAAGAAAAGGTTTGTATACTCATTGCAGATCTAAGCATGATCAAGTTTATTACTCATTGGTGTCGACTCGGCCACGCTATCACGCCTCCCCTGTCAGATCTCATGACTGTAAAACATATTTTACTGGACTGCACTGTTTTTTATTTTAATAGGCTGTTTTTTTACTCGTGCGTATGTGTAACTGATGTGTTTGAAAAGGTTATTCCTGAATGCATTTTAGATCTTAATGTTTATTTAGTTTCACTAAATATACAACCTTTTTACTAACTATGTTCTCACTATGAAAATAGCCCTGTTGATGACATGGCATTAAGAAGCAAATAATAATGTCGCCACACAATTAGCAACTTTTTAAAAATAATTTCACTTTTGTTATGGGTTCTTTTAGTGGTGACTATACAAAAATAAGCAAATATTGCAAAATATTATGCAAATTTGTGTCATTGACCAATAGCAAGTGGCTTGGTTTCAGACTGACCTCTGTGTGGGGTGGTTCTCTGTGCATAGCAAAATGCAAAACAGACAACACACTCACTAAAGTGGCGCCTGTTTATTCAGATCTTTATAAGTCTACTTAAAATGTTAATAAAGGTTCCTTGCTTCAAAAACAGCAAGAATTAAGTTATCACAGGACCGTTCCTCACTCTTTCTGATGCTTCATTAAACCGTCTGTTTTTGCTGCTGTACCTTTAAGACTTGTATATGTTAATGACCAGTGTTCTGATTGGCTAACCTTTTAACATGAAAAAAACAACAGCATAGCTTAAGATTGTGTTCATTAAGGTTGTGACTTTAAAATGCTTTTTCAGCTATATATTTCACATTCTATTGGTTTGATTATATATCTCTGTGGTAATTTGTTCCTTTGTTCTGTATAAATAACACTCAGCACGTCTCTTTGTGGGAGTCAGTGGAGGTGATACAGCAGTCACAGAAATAGCCTGTAATGTTCATTTCAGAGGGCCAGAGGTTAATGAAGAAGCCAGTTATTTATAGAGGCACTAATGAACTGCTGTTCTCTCTGTGCTTCCTGTGGTTAATCAGGATGGAAGACTACTACAGTCTGTCTGCCCTCCGCTCGTATTACCACCAGCTTCCAGAAGGGGGAGCCCTGCCAGCCCTGCACCCTTCTGCTGTTCACCTGCCTGTGCCGGGCGTTTTTTACCCTGGTGATATCACACACCCGTCACTCACAGCCCTACACTCGGAAAGGTAAACACACACTGACACACTCCTTGGTTACGAAACCCGTTTTAAATGAATAATGAATAATTGTAGTGTTAAACGACATTTGTGTATATGCAAATTTACAATATAAAATCGTATATTGTAGTATCAAATATTCCAGACCCCTAACCAAATTTTAGTCAAAAGGTCTCTTCCAGTCTATCAGCTGCAAAGCAGACTAATCTAACTGCAAGCGATCATATTTGCATAATAATTTCCGTTTATTTTTTATTATTTGTCATGAAAAAAATATCATTTACATATTACTATCAAAGTCATCCTTATATAAATTATAATTGTATTTAACGCATATAGTTCTATAGTTTGATTAAGAGGTAACACATGGACTAAAAATGATACCCACTCGTATTATAAGTCACTCTGGACGCCAAATATATAAATGTAAACATAAAATATAGCACACAAAAGCACAAGCCACCATGACACGCTTTCTTCTCCATACCAAACATCATCAACACTCCCCTCTGTTCCCGCGGCATCTCGCTGAGTGTATTCTGCTTGTTCCTGTCGAGAGTGTTGCATCTCACACCACTGGTGCGCGCGTTTGTTTCAACCCTCTGCAGGCTGCAGATGGAGGAAGATCTCCGCCAGCAGGAGAGGGAACGAGAACGAGATAAGGAGAGAACGCGCGAAATGGAACGAGAGCGACAGTGGGAGCACGAGGTGCAGAGAGACAAAGAGAGAGAAAGAGAACGAGAGCTGGAGATGAAGAAAGAGAGAGCGAGAGAGATCCAGGCGGTCAAGGCGATGGAGAAACGCCACCTGAGCCACGAAGCGCACGCGAACCCGCACTTGGTCTCCCAGGCGAACTCTCACTCGCTGCCTCATCAGTACACACACCGGCAGCATGTGAAGGACAGAGCCAAACTGGAGGAAAGATTAGCTGCTAACAGACAGGGTATGATAGCATGCTGTAATCTGGGGAACAATACGTATGTGAAATACTTATGTATATATGAAATATTATAAAAGATAATTTATCTGATTTTTTTCTCACCTTCATGTTGTTCCAAATCTCGATTTTTAAGATTGTAAAAAAAAACAGTAATAACTTTCCACGAGGGACACATACATACATTAAATGTACAAAAGTGCAAAATATCAGTTGTGTAAACAAATTAATTAATGATGCGTTTGAAAATATTTACAATATTGTCAACGTTACGCATTTGGTTCCCAGCATATATACACCATGCAAGGCTTTATGAATATTCAAAACATGATTGGCAGTCCACTGTAAGCTGCAATTCAGTGCTGTGTGTCTTCCCATAGGAATAAAAATATCACGGATGAGATCTGAATTATTTCTCATAGACAGCGGTAATTTTACATGGAGAAAGTGTCCCTGAAAGTGAATTTCACTACCAAAAATGCAGTGAAGTTTGTGATGAGATTTGCCAAGTCTGCAATCATTATCTATATTATTAAAGATTTCAATATGAACTCAAATGCTTCTCGCTAAATTTACCCAAATGCTGGTTATTTTAGCTACAGTCTACATTACTTTTACAGCGCCGTATTCTTTGTGTTCGTATTTTAACAATTGCCTCATTTGTTTCTATTTTTATTTCTCCTAAGCAATTTTTAGGGGAAACATCAGAGACAAAGTTGATACTTATATGAATATCAACTAAGGTCTCATTTTTAAAATTACCTCCGTTTCCATTGGCCTGGTATTTCCTTAAGCAATTTAAACCAATCATTATAGATGGATTTACATTGAAAGAAACCCAGATGTCATCCTCTGCCAATTATATCACCTGCCAGCTGTTAAACATGTTTGTGGGGTTTGTAATTGTATAAGCAGAAAAAGTCACAAGGTTTGATCTGCGTTATTGTCTAACAGGCCAGGAATGAGGATATTCTGGTGAATCCTGTTATGCATGATAATAATGGCCTCATAGTACATAGCGAAACCATTTATATTTGTTTTAGGATCAATTAAAATACATTCTGTCATCATCTTTAGTTTATATCTTTGAACATTTATCGAATGTTCACAGAGACTGTACTGTATACTGTATACTCCATACTGTACTGAGACCTAGACGGTTCAATACTGTATGACAACATTGGAAGCAAATTTCATAAATTGGTTTTACACCTAATAAAAACAACTTACAAACCTAATTTGTTTTACCATCTAATGTATTTAGTAAAGTAGTGAGTCATGGCAGATTTACAGTTCTTGTAGAAAAGGGCCTACTCATTTTTATTAGAATTATTATTAAATTATTTGTTTTTATTTAAATCTTTTGTCCCTTTCCAGATAAAACCAAAGAAACTTCATTGCTCAAGCCTCAGCCTGGTCCATACCCTCCTTCAGGAGGTCCACCTTCCATCTCAGCCTCAGGTCTTGGGGCCTCTACAGGAGTCCAGTTTGGACAAGGTTCTGGAAAAGCCCATCGGCCCATGGTGACTCCCATGATGGTCCAGCGGCAGGAAGAGGAAGACAGATGGCTGGCTAGACCGAGACCTCTCAAGATGGAGAAGGTGGAACGACAGGGTCAGGGGTCATCAGAATTTCAACAGCAAGTTAAGGAGAAACACCTGGAACTTGGTCGGCCCATAGAACCGACAGAACCACACAGAGAACTACAAAGGTGGGTTTTATGTCAAAATAATTTTGTTTTTTGCCCTTAATCAAGTTAGTTCACAATGAGATATTTTGTGGGGTCATCATAAGATGGTTATGGTCATCTTGACTTCATGATACTTTAAAGATTCATTTCTCAGGCACTCCCAGAAGTTAATCCCAAACACTGTGTGACTGTAGTTTGTGTGAGCATACTGTCCTCTGCTGGTGCTTTAACAGAACTGTTTTCACCTTGTTCAGGTACAGCACACACCATACTGATGTGGGTTTCAGAGACCTACCGCAACCCTTGGGGGCACCACCTCCTCTAATTTCCCCAAAACCTCTGCCTCGAGACCACCGCCCAAATCCTCCCTCTGCTGGTACGCTTTGGAACCCCATCTCCCTCCTTAACTCTGACCGGCCCCTATCCCAAATTCGTCCCTTCTCTGGCCACACCAAAACAAAACCACCTGAAGACGAAGCCAGGCAGCAAGGTTGCCCTGAAAGGACCTCCTCCATGCAGGTCAACAACCTCCTTGAATCTGAGAAATACCTGGCAGATCTGGAGAAGCCTACCAGAAGCTATTTGAGCCAGCAGAGGACCTTCTTCTCCCCATCTGGACATAGAGACTACAGGCAGACCCAGGGTCCGGGTTCTCATGGGCCGACTGTAGAAAGGTCTGACCCCATGATGTTGTACGACCAGGTGCTGCAGCAGCACAGGAGACTGGTCAGCAAGCTGGACCTGGAGGAGAAGAAACGCAGAGAAGCCAGAGAGAAAGGTATTTTTTTAAAGGCTGGTTTACACTTCCTCAAAAACTGTTTAGACATTCTAAGGACTTCTAAGAATCTTCTTCTGTTTGTTGCAGGTTATTATTATGAATTAGATGATTCCTATGATGAGAGTGATGAAGAGGAAGTTCGAGCTCACCTGAGAAGAGTTGCCCAGCAACCTCCTCTCAAACTAGATGCATCTAAAGAGGTAGAGCATTTTCAATACATTTACCCCCCTCAAAACTTCTTGTAGTTGGGCATTTCAAGTGTCAGTGGTCCCTCTTTGTCGTTTTTTTTTTTTAGTAGTTCTATTTGTTTTATTCAGTAGTTATATTGAGTCTTTTGATTTTAAAATGTGGTGAAAAATTAATAAAGCATGAGTAACCCTCAGTGACCCTAAAATTCAGATCAGTAGTGTAGTTCTTTAGAAGA
Source organism: Botia almorhae (assembly GCA_036877575.1). Lineage (NCBI taxonomy): Eukaryota > Metazoa > Chordata > Actinopteri > Cypriniformes > Botiidae > Botia > Botia almorhae. The sequence continues at coordinate 22,869 of JAZGTJ010003662.1, forward strand.
GCAAGACTCATTGCATCATTTACATGCTCCTCAAACAACGTCTGTCTGTTTCTCACAAATTCTCTCTGCAGAAGACAGAGTTTCTGAGTTCGTTTGGACTGACCACTCTCTCAAAGCGAGATGAACTCGTGGAGTTAAAGAAGAGAAAGAGGAGGAGACTCATGCAGGAGAGAAGCCCTTCACCCCCAGCAGTTCAGAACAAAAGGAAGACCCCTTCTCCTGCGCTCACCACGCGCTTCACTCCTGAGGAGATGGACAACACCGCCGAACTCGAGGACAAGAAGAATTTCCTCAGTATGTTCTGCCTGAACCACGTCAGCATGGAGGAAAGAAGAGGTATATACACACACATGCACCCAAACGCTCAGAAAGATCTCAGGTAAACCATCACGCTGCCTGTGGTGAGAAAACCCTGTCTCAGAAATTGCTCTTGAGGTGTAATGCCTGCAAAATCTGCCACATATGCAACATAACGTGAAAAAAACACTGGAGTGCTTTTGTCATGTCACACCATCAATGGCGTTTTACTGGAATAGCTTTTGAAAACTGCTGAGCAGCTGAAGATGTAGGTAAAGGAAGGGGTTAAATTGGACTGGAGCCCAACTTTAATGCTCGTCCGAAAAAAAGTGAATTCTAGATGGGGCAAGTAAGAGAATTTTACTTGCCCGACTGGACAAGCTAATTAAAACATCATTAACAAAAAATCACTAGGGACTCACTAAAATCCGAGATTACTATTTTATCATTTACACATGTCATTCCAAACCTAAAGGAACAGAAAAGAAGATTTTTTTTGAAGTACGTTAGTAATCAATCAACATCGCCACCCTTTGACTTCCATTATATGGACACAAAGCCACTGAGACTTTTCTCCAAATTTCTTCTTTTGTGTTCCTTTTGTGTGTCTAAATGGATTTTCTGTGTATGTAATTGTGTTTATTCTTTTTCAGAAAATGAGAAGATCATAACCTTGCTGGAAGCCATCAAACAAAAGAACGTAACACTGGACATGCTTAGATATGCCACCGATACACCCTGTTCCAGCCCATCGGGTAAGAACAGCTATTTTTGTTGTCTTCACATCACCATTGGCCCACTGAAGTCAAGTAGCAACAAATAAGGGTTATACATTTCCTGTAGATGTAACCGTCTATTGTATTTGTGTACTGACCGTACTGATGTCTATGTTTTCTATTGTCCTGTAGCTGCCTCACTCAATCAATCAATATTAAGTAACGGTCCCCCCGAATCCGTAAATCGTTCACCCAACAACCTTCGCCTTGAAGACCCTCCACCACTGGCTCCTGTTAATTCTCTAAGCCAACACAAGGAGGCGTCCCCCATCAGAAAGGTTTCAAGCCTGGAGGCCAGTGCTCAGCTGCCCCACGCCCGTCCGAAGGATCATCCTCATGGGCTAAATGGACTAAATGACAGACCACGGGTCTGGGAGAACATAAACCCAGAAGAGTTTGCTCAGCACTTTCATCAGTCTGTCCTGCAGTCCACTCAGACACCCCAACAGAAACAGAAAGGTGACTTTGAATTTGTTTAGACAGGCAGCAAAACTCCCCATTTATGTTCCGAGTCCGAGTTTCTCTTTGTCTGACTCAAACCCATTTAATGGTTTGTTGTCTGAATCCAAAACAAATCAAATTAAATTAATGTTTATTTGTCACATGCAGAAACATACACGGTATGATACACAGTAAAATGCTTTCTACGACTGACCGTGCTTATAACAGAAATAGGAATAGTTACTATATCAAAAAAATAGAATTTAGTCTATAAGTAAAATAAAATAAAAATAATCTAAGTAAACATATATAATATGAACAGTGTAGGTCCTCGAGCATTGTGCAATATATATAAAGGGTGCAAATGATGCAATGAGTGATTAAAGCCAATCAAAACACATTAAATGCAATGTTTATATGTGAGCTAAATTCAGTTAAATCTCGTTATTTTGGACGTAAAATATACAATGTATAAGATTTTCTGGAATACATTAATTTTTCTTTTCTTTTATAGTAAGCTATGCAACATTCACTTAGTAGTGAATAATCAGATCACCAAATCAGATTTCAGAGTCCAGTGTGAACAGAGCCTTTTTCGTCTTAGATTAGATTTTGATTATCTTTTTTAGATTTAGATTTTTCGTCTTGGTGCTTGAATTTGAGTTAGAAAGTGAGGTTTTGAACTGTTATTTGTATGTGTATTCCAGTAGGTGCCACTGTAGGAGCCAATGAGCAGTTTGATAACGCGGCACATCAACCTCCAGGCCTCCAGAGGGCAGTCAACAAGCTCCCTCAACTACAGACCAATGGCCACTCCTGCCATACACCAACCCGCCGAGACTCTCCTGGTGTGAGGCACGACCTTTCAGCTGAAGAGGGCCCCAGTACGGATGAAGACGATGACGATGAGGCTTTAAGTCCCAGGTGGAAAGGAATTGAAGCGATATTTGAAGCATATGAGGAGTATATAGAAGGTGAGTTTTGGGCAATACGGGTTATGCACAACAAACAGGTCTCAGTGCCTCAGGTTCAGGTCTTTTGTATGTGTTTTGTTACATATAGAGCTGTTTTACTTAAGGTGTCTCCATAAGAGCTACAAAAGATGAGCATAACGGATGTCTGTTTTTTTTCATGGAGTTCAGTTCATACAGCTGTTAACACTTTGTCCAACATGCGGATGAAATGAGACCAGTTTTTCTGTTAATTCCCATAAAGTTCCGCATAATGCCTAGATAAGAACAACTTATTTAGGCCTTTATTTGAGTTTTAGCTTTGTATTCTTCGGCTAAATTAGTTAACATGATGGACTTTGTGGAAATCTTACCATTCACAATTTCTTATAATTGCATTTTCACTAATTCAGTGGCTGAGTAGATAATTGTGTTAACTGCAAATAGGGTTGTTTTTCTCAACTGAATTGATTAGTTTGTGGTTGCACGGGCAGCTTCGAATACGATAGCTCTTCTCTTAGTTTCTGGTGTGATCGTACTACATTATTCACCTGTGTTTGTTCTCCTTTTAGAGAGAAGTTTGGAGCACCAGGTTCTCCACAGTGAGTGCAGACGTCTGGAGACACAGCATTACAATCTCACGCTGACAGCTGAGCAGCTTTCACAGAGCATGAAGGTGAGATTATATTATTTTGTGCATTGATGATGTCCCAGTTGTGCTTTATGGTGAATAAACCACAGCTACCCGAGGCACCAATCAGAATACAGAACCAAAACTGTCCATTTTATTAGTTGTATTATTTGGTGTTTTATAGAAATTGACATCGATATATTAATCGTGTACCATCTTGCTCTGTTAATATCATTAATAGCCACTGAAAAAACCCATATAGGTCAACCTGTACTGTACAGTCTATAAAAATGAATCTTGCTCTCTAGGATCTGTTGGCACAGAAGCACAATCTGGCAGTAAAAAGAGATCGTATGCAGGCCGAACTGGAGCACTTGAAGAAAAGCTTGGCGTTGCCTCTATTTCACTGGCACAGGGGCTATTACAAGAGACCCTCACCCAGGTGACCTTACTCAACCTCACGATGTACCACTGAAACTGATTGATGGTGAGGATGAGGAGGCAGATGGCGAAGATGTTGAAGTTGTTGGTCATGGTCTTGTGCAAATGTCAGATGCCTCACTGTGATGTTCTGCACTACAAACTCCACCATCAGATACAGGATCTAACGCCGAACAAAACGGACATTTCACAGCCATCTAAAGACCAGAAATATCTATTACTTGACTGGATTTGGCAGATTTCTGTTGAAGGACAAGAAGGTGCAGAAAACAAATCCAGAAACTGGCAAGACATGAAGAAATACTTGCATTTGGCCATTTCGTGTGCAGAGACCTCCGCACATGTGATTTTACAGCTCGCTCGATCTGTTGTACCCTGTGGAAGGGAGCGGTAGCTACTATGGGATTTTATTAAGTTTGAAATATATTCACTTAAAATATTTTAATATTTATACAGTTTTTAAAGAATTGTGATCGTGTACAAATATGGTCAAAATCATGTTTTATATGTTCTTATTTTTAATGATTAATTATAAAAGGCCTGTCATTTGGATTAGGATTATAATACGGATTTTTTGGGGGCTAAACGTGTTGGCTGAGTACTGCTGGTCAGAATGTTGAAAACATGTGGAGGAATATTTGTGTATTTTATGTTAAGAACAGAATATTAATTTGGTTTCGTTTATTAATGGTGGAGGAATGTTGTCTCACTCTTTTACAGTGTTCCCGCTCTTTTTATGTTCACTTTGGCACTAATCAAAGTTTTCAAATTAAAAGTACCATCTGTTACTGAAATAAGTACTAAAATATATTAAATGTGCGTAATTAATAATAATTACAAACATAAACTAAGTATATAAGTTATATACTTTATATTAGTTATATACTATAAGTACTATACTAAATGTAATGTAATATACCTTGTTACCCTCTTTTTTATGAAAGTTATTATCAGTTAAATGTCTTGTCGTTTGGCCAAAATTTCCTTCGTTGTCAGCCTAGCAGCCATAGATACACAATGTGTGTTTGTATACTTATATTCTATGCATGTTAGTGCCACAAAACATTTTATCCAGCAGCACTTACTGTACAAACCCAAATGAGCCCAGATAAACTATTTATAATGAAATAAACCAGGTAATGCTGAAATGATAAATGATAAAAGTCCAATGCCACAAGTGAAAACGTCTGTTTCAACATACAAATGTTCACTTTTCTTTTATAAACCTAAAGACATGAAGGCCAGTAGTTAGTATTGCAACTTTATAATGTTTAAAAAGAGAATGAAGTGTGGAAATGTTATCTATTTGTAGGAAATTAAAAGGACTGACCATATATGGTTGTGGCAAACAAAAAAACCTGTGAAATGTTTTTAGTTGTAATTTAGTGGAATGAAATGTAATTTAATATATTATTTGTTGAAAGTAGAAATACCATTTATATTGGTGTTGCTGCAGAAAAAAAATTCTTGTTTGAAAAGTTCTTATTCTTGCCATATTTTGTCTATAAAAACAAGTTCTGTTTGAGAAAGTAAAAGACATGATTTAGCTACAACAGTAACATGATGCTTTGGTTGTTTCCTGACAAAAATAATAATAAAAAAACATGTAAATTTAGGCTCTAATGCTCTAATCATTTAATAAACCAGCATCAGCCAGATTCCATTTCAGGCTCATTGACAAGCTGTTTTTTGTCTTTAAAGGTTTATATACTCAGTTGTTAATTAAAGTTTAGTTAAATGTACATTCAAATTAATCTCAGCCTCAGCTGTCACACCAACAGACTGTCGGTTGAACGTTTAATGCCTATAGCATACTGTGGGAAAAACTTCAGAAACTTAAAAGTCATCTTTTGATTGGTTGAATTATACAGGATGTCTGTTAATGAACATGTGTTATGTTCATTAACAGTTCACCTGGAAACTAAAAAAAGTGAAAATGTGACGAGTTGCTTTACATGTTGGTCAAAAAGCCTCCTGGGTAATCTGCGATACTGCATTAAGATAGCCTTCGGTTTCTTTTTTGCTTGTTCTTAATTCAACAGCCAGATTCTTTTAAAATTTTGGCACCGAAATAAAGTACAAGTTTCACATTTTCACAGACCTGGTTATTAGATCTTAAGCTTTAAATTTTTGGAATTACTTTTAGGCAAAATAGATTGTGAGGTTAATGCCCAAGTATAAATTTCCTTTCAAAACTTTTTTTTAATGAATGAGTTGGAGCAATATAGCAAATAAAAAGCAGTTACTAAGCATTCATTATAAATGAGAACGCCTACTGTTTACTGTTTAAGAAGCATCCTGGGATTCACCCTATAAAATTACTTTAGTACAGAGCTCTAGTCAAGGCAAGAAGTACACAAAATAAAATATTTCATTTATTACTGTTATTTCATTTATTATTCATTTATTATCTAACCATAATTAAGCTCCAGTCATTGTGTTTCTTTTGGCTAATAAAGCACCTGACTGTTTTGGCCAGTGTTAGTCTCTCCTTGACCAGGAGCTTGACAATGTTATTTTAATGTTTGTACCCACAACATTTTTAATCACAATAATCTTGTTTATCCGCATCAGATGAACATTTCAGCCTTTCCTCTAAACCTGAAGACCTTCATCTGGTTCTGCAGGTTTTTTTGGTCCTGCACGACGTGACCCACAGCTTGTGTTTTGGGAAACAACACCTTAGAGATATCTGCATTATCCACCCATACGTTTATGTAGTACATGATACAGTCTTTCAATGTACTTAATACTCTTTCAAAACTAACTTGCTATTGCTAGCCTCTCCTAAATTGCATGTACCTTCAATTGAGTCTACACGTAAGTCACAAGGACGTTTTTTAACGTCTTTGTACATACTCGAATATGATACTATAGTAATTATATAATTACGAAATAAATTAAGTAGTTACGCATAGAAGAAAAACATAGTATGAAATTGACATCAGATAAATTCTGTACCATTGACTGTAATAAAGCAACAAAAATCTGGCCTTTTTATTATTGTTGTGTATAAACAAGGCACGTATATCAGAACGAATATTTGAATGTATTACAATCAGAAAATAAGTTACGTCATTGCGTCCAGTCACACGTAAGTTTCCGCGTCGCGCTATGTACCGGCTGTGCGTGAAGTTACAAATAAAAAAAAGTGCATATCAAAATCTTTTTGCTCCATTTCATGCTCTCAGAATCAGTCAAGCTGATTTTGAGCGCTCGTTTACCTGTTGAAATAAATGCTCAGGTGTGCGGAACCTGCATCACATGACTGTATTCCCCAGCGCAAATGATTCCAAGCGACAGTCAGTTTAACAGGTGCAACCTTCCGTGTTTCAATTCATCCGCACAGCGAGGCACAGCATGAACTTCTGGCGACACTGACAAGTGTATTTCAAGTGTATTTCAAGTACCTATACGAGAAAAGTTGTCGTACTTTTTAATGAAAGGATTTATCAACGGCTGCAATGTGGCGGAGTGTCGCGTTTCTGTATCTGACATGCTTAACCTGTACTAGATCTTTGGGTAAGACTTGTTTATAACTGATGTTTGAATTATTTTGTTTTTAGTTTTAAGTGCATTTAGCAAATATAAATATATTGACTGTTCAAATGGCTGCCAATGTAATTGATCGGAAATAAGTAGCTATAAGCATGCCCGCCGTTCTGACAGTCTGTATCTATCAGTTTCTCCGCTTTTGCTATAATGTTAGCATGTACTCCAGCTGGCATGGACTCCACAAGGTTGTGCAAAACCTGACGACATGTCATTATGATTTCCTACAAATAGTACATTATTAAAATTAGTGTTAAAGTATTGACATTAGATAGATAGATAGATAGATAGATGGATAGATATCTATATGTGCTATGCCTTAATCTGGCAACTCTGTTTTCTGTATAGTTTAAACACTTTAATCTACTACAGATTTTAGGATAATTACAAACAACCTTTTCTAGTTAGTTTTTGTTGCATGAAGACGTAGTGGGTGTTGTGTTTGTTCACCAGAATGAAAAACAAAACTCAGCCTCTAATGGGAACTTTGTACCTGGAAACGGTTTGTTTAACACAGCTGCACCTGTTTAATGATTAAATGAGGATATGGGCTGAAGAACAAGAATCCTGCTTCACCATCTCACACACACGTAAATCAGTATGTATATTCTGTGGAAGGCGCTGGACCATAAAATGTTCATCCAATCATTGCATTCAGTCCAAATACAATGATAGGATGTCTTATTTACTGTCAAACTTTGTATGCATTTATGTGCTTGGAGGAGGTGTGGCTTTGGAGAGCACTCTGAAGGGAGGATGGTTTCTTTGGATAGACACACATTTACATATGTGTGTATATGCTGTTATATAATGTTACATAGTGGTATAACATATAGAATATTTGTTATGCACGTAAGTTTTACTCTTTAATATAGACTGTGGTATTTATATTAAGTTTCAGTTATTTATATAGTAATTTTTTAACAATGTCGCATTGTGCAAAGCAGATTTTTATATAAGAAAAAGAATAACACAGAAACCAGGAAAATTATTAAATGTATATAATGAAGAATACAGATGTCAGATATCAGATGTTTAATATTTATGCCTTTCATAGCATAAAGCTTTCATCAAACCTGTTGTCATGATACACACTCCTCCGGTTCTATGAGCATGTTGCCTTTTTAACATTTATTTATTTAGCAGATGCTTTTATCCAAAGCGACTTACAAAGAGAGAGAGAGAGAGCATTTAAAATTTTGTCTTTTTGTGTATGCAAAACCACTTTCCGATGTTTATTTTGTTTTGGTCACATGACCAGAAGGCTCCTTCACGAACCCTCAGCGTTTGCTCGTATAACATTGTTTTCCCATTTTTCTTATGACTCTTTTCATGTCTAACCCCAGATTATTTTATACAGTATTTACTTTACATATATTGATTTAGGACACACTGCCTGTTTGAATATTTGTCATCTTTGCAGTCTTTGCACAGAAATTTCACCTATAACCTTTAAATTGTTCACATATATTTGGGAAAATGTAAGCTAAAAGTAAGCTACAGGAAGTAATTTCTACGAGTTTGTTTTTACCTGCTTTGAATAGGTGCAAATTTAAGTCGCCCCTACACTGTTTGCACTTTCATTTCATCTATAGCTTGTGTAAGCCAGAATTTGGATCTATGACATAAAGTCTGGTCCACAGTTTTTTTTTACAGTTTACTTTAGCCCAGAAGTTCTCAGGAAGAGACAGGCATGGAATGCAAACTTTTTTTACTTCCTTCAAAGCTTTATCTTCAGAAGTTCTTCTTGTATCAACGTGGTACCATGAATGTGAACAGAGTGCCCTGACTCACAGATGTTACATAAAGACAGGAGATCAGATAAACTGAGAGAAGTTAGCATGATGACCTCACTCGTGTTGGGCCCCTGTAGCACATGAATTTAAAATGATACCTATTGATGCCTGTGGGGTCAATAGATTTGTTATTAAACAGCTCATTTTGTCTGGTACTGGGCTATTTTTTAGCAATGCGCATCTCTCAGAAAGTCAAATCGCATTATGCCAAATGAATGAAAGTTCTTACTTTTCCCTAAATTCTTAACTAAACATTCAGTTTGTACCACAGAAAAAGTGTCTGTCTAAAAGATTAAACATGTCCCTACCAACTGACTGACCTTTTCTGACCACCACAGGATGTTGGGTTGTTGGGTTTCACTTTTGTCTTGAGATCTTGGGAAACTACATCTGTAACTTGTCCATTAATGAACATTCATCTGTGCTTCAACAACCAGCTGTATCTATTAAACATTTGTGTTCTTAATTGGACCTTCAGCAGATTATAATACATACTTTATTCCACACAGTACGTACCGCCTTCATTATGACAACTCTATAACCCATGAACCATAACATTTTAATAACAATAATTTCCACTTTATAACAAAATTCCACGTACTTTCGGTCAAATAAAGAACGTGGAATATACAGCGCTCACCTGTGTGTCAGAATAGGGTTTCATTCATCTCACCTGAGATTAGATACCCTTCCAAGACTCAAGGTTATGCTAATAAAGAAGCCTTTGTTTTAACCCAGTGCCACTTTGAAGACTGGTACAGGTGTGCTCAGACCATACACTTACTGATATATTGTGCCTTTTTGATACAGCTTGTGAGCAGTGTCGCTACTAATCATGTACAAATACTTAAACCGAAACTTTATAGCAAACACACCATTAAACACACATTTCTCTTCTTCTCTTAAACACAAAGATCCGCTTTGTAACAGCGCCCCGGAGTTCAAGCATGATCAGACTCAAATGATTTTGGGGACACTGGGCTCCAGTGTGGTGCTCACCTGCACGGCCCTAATGGGTTTTAACAACACTAATTCAGACTGTAAAGACCCGCTAGACTGGATCAAAAATGGAACACTTCTCACCAACTACACTGTCTACCCTGAGAAAAGAAAAGGCTGGTGGGTATACAACGCATTACAATGCCTATCCCCTGCAGAACTGTTTCAGTTATTACAAGGAAAGTATATTATGTATCTTATTTATTTTAGGTTATGGTTACTTTGCATTTTTAATTAAATATTAACGTAACTGTCCCAAATTATATCAGTTCAGTCATATAGAGGAAAACTACAGCTAATATTACTTGTAGTTCATTCATCAAACATTGCATTGCATTTTGGGATACAGTACTTTGTGCGGTGTGCCCAAGTTGTGGTAGTTTTTCCAGGGATTTCATGCAGAACATTTGTCGCAGGTCAGAAACTGTACAATATTGTACAGATAGTACAAAAGCATGGTAGTATTCTGAACATATATGTTGATATTCATTTTAGCTTTATATGGTTTATGTAAATATTTCAAAAACCAGTAGAAAAGATTTTAGAATGTATATGTACAAAGTTGCGTTGTTGTTTCCAAAAGAGGAAAATTAAGAAATGTATAAAATACAAATAGAATGCATGTATAATTCATACTAACATACTTGCAATATTTATATAGATAATAGTACTGTACACACTTTTTAATACTGCTTTGATGTACACTTGACAGGTACACTGATGAGGGACATATAATTGAGAGCAGTGAACTAACAGTGACACTGAGAGATAAGGCTGATTTTGGCATCTATTACTGTGTGGTGAGAAACAGCACAGCACAATTCAACATAAAGGAATACAGTAAGAAACAAACACTTTAATGCTTTTATTTCTGCAGTTGTTATTGAGGGGGGTTAAAATTGGGCTGTACACCTTCTGCGAGAGCACATTCTATACATATCTACTTATGAGATTTATCTCTAAATATATTGGATATGTCTGTTAATGTCACATTTTGGAAGCCTCGGTCAATCTCTTGAAACCTGTCAAAAACATGTCCAGGTCATAATTTTCCCCAAAAGCAAAAATGCTAAATGAAAATGAATCTTGCGTATTGTACCAAGCATTCCAATATTGAAATACATTCAGAGCATTTATTTCATTTTTCTCCTGCGAAACACTGAGACATTGCGACATTAATATTTAGATGGTTATGAACATGACTGACACAGTGGCGTCATGGAGATTAATAATTGTTTTTCAATGTTTCATCTATAGAAGGCCCAAGTCACACAGGGGCCGTGGTGGCATCAGTGGTCTTGTTGCTAGTTCTCGCTCTCTCTGCTGTGGTCTATTCTAAATGCCAGCTCAACTTTAAACTCTGGTATAAGAACATTTACGGAGAGTATGAGCTCAATGGTTAGTCTACGTTCTGTCTCAGGCTTGTGTAAAGTCTTATCCATAACAATCGTCATTTTTGATCATTTCTCATTTCAAACTTTGCCGTTCTTTGCCGTTTCTCAGATGGCAGAATGTATGACGCCTACATCTCGTATGTCAGCAATGAAAATGAC
>JAZGTJ010003663.1:0-34301 GCA_036877575.1 Botia almorhae
GGAAAATAGCTCTATATTTCTTGAATCAAAGCTGAATGAAGAGATGGTGTTACAGCTGGAGTACATTCGCCTGTCTATTGATTTTTGTGAGATATGGTATGTGGAAGCACTTAATGATTCACCGTATATCCACAGAAGGGAGATAACCAGCGGCATATATAAAAGCCCATCCAATAGAAATAAGTAATTGAAAGCAAGAACATAACTTAGAGGGAACATTGTTCAGGACTTTTAGGCAGTTAAGTCATGCTGGTTCCTCAGAACATATTCCTCTTTTCTTTTTTGGTGCTGTTGTACACTGCGGTGTTGTTTCTCAAAAGTTCCTCTGAGATCAGTGGGCTATTGTCGAAAGAAATTCAACCCTTCACCTTAACTGCACCACATTCAAACAAATGATGTTGCTTTCACCTCACAGTAGCCTTTCTGATTACAGACAAGCACTGTTGTGCCTTGTTGTTTGAAGTAGTTATGTTGTGTAGTTGGTTTGTGGTGATCTGTCATGGTAGTGTTTTTGTGTTGATGTTGCTTCTGTGTGTAGCTGTCTTTTGCTGTGTTGTGATCTCATTTGGATAGATAAGACTCTTAACATTTGAATATTGACTATTAATAAAACTGTAAACTGTTAACCACAGTCTGTGCTGATATACGGTAGCCATAGTGACAGTTTGGTTTTTTTTAGCTGTATTTGTTTGTCTTTAGCTTGGGAGTTTGTGTGTTCTAGTTACAGGCAAGCAAATGTACAAACTCCAGCTGAATTCTCAGGGCTGTTCTCACTGGTGTAATGTGCACTGTGGTCAGTAAGCTGTAGTGTGCTGATGTTAAGGGCAGTGATTGTCATTGAAGGCAGCTTCTGGAGAATGCTGGGAGTTCCAGAAGAAGAGACAGTACATTCTAGAACGGGCCCGACTGGAGGCCCAGCTTGCATGCCAGCAGTATGCCCTGCACATGGCCCAACAGGTAATCCAGCATTCTAGACCTGCCATCCAGCCTATAAACACCTTCATCTGTGAAACCTTCAGACATTGGTCAAAGAGGGACGTTGTTGTAACAATTGAAACCGATCTCTCAGAAATGATTCATCATTAGGTTCCTGTGCATTAGTCATTTGTGTGCTTTGTTCTTACTAAAACAACGGGTTCCAGCGTGGCTGATGTTTGTTTGCGCCGTGGTGACCTCATTCTCGTTGTAAACTTTACAGTTCATTAGCACTCCATCTATGTGTGATATTGCTGGTGCTGGATGCATTTCTGTTTGTTTTTATTGTGTTTTTTTATTGTGTATTGTTATAACAAATGTAACTTGCATGACTTCATGAATTCCCATCACAGGTTGGGCAGAATATCAAAGCAAGTTTTAACTCGTGCATTTGTCTTGCTAGACAATCTAGACAAAAAGAAACAAACAGTTGGAGACAAAGAACAAATCAAGAAGCAAAGACAAAGAGTAATATCGAAACAGAAGACACAGATGCTTTGTTTCACTGTCTGAAGAGCTTATGTGTAACGTCTTACATCATCTCAAGAATCCCATGACCTGTTTCTCTCACTCATAGGGGGATGTGATTGGCCAGGAAGGATCAGATGATAGTTCTGAGAACCAAGTTACCAAGGTAACCCTTTTGATCAATTTAGATTCTGAATAAAGATTTTTTAGGAATTCTCACACTCTTTTTCTATACAGTAGTTCATATTGAAAAAATTGTTCCGTGACCGTCTGTTTGTCACGTTCCAGAGTGAAGACAGAACCCCAGTTTGCAGTCCCACATTGAATTCTCCTCCCTTTGGGCTAAAGCCCAGATCGGGTAAGAGCAGTGTTGTTTTACTTTGCATGAGTGACATCACACCTCAGAGGATGCAGGACATTTTGGGCTCTTATAAGTACCATCATTTTATTACCAAACAAAAATACTGAAGAGGGCGGGAATGTTTGTGTATAAAGATCTTTTTGTGGTAAACCGCTGTCGTCCTGTGAAGCACTCACAAAGCCACACAATATTATAGCCAGCCTCTTTATCCATTTACAGGGCTGTTTAATATTACTCTCTTGGCTTCTATTTTACATTGCATTTATGCATTTGGCAGATGCTTTTATTCAAAGCAACTGACAGTGCATTCAAACTATGCATTTTATCAGCATGCGTGTTCCCCGGGACTCAAACCCATGATCTTTGCACTGCTAACACAATGCGCTACCAACTGAACTACTGAACTACAGAAACTTCCGATGTAATTTAATGTAGTTTAGTTCAATGTAGCTTTATTTAGTTCCCTAGAAGCTGTGTGTTGCTTCTTCACTAACACCTGAGCTACATTGTTACGTGTGATCTGTTATTATATGTCTGACTGTAACAGCATTATCATGCTGTGCTTCTGAAAGCTATCAGCAATCAACAATAGTTATGTTATTTGTACCATTAGTATTAACAGCATGCCAAGAAATTGCTACTGTGAAATGCTGCTAACGTTGTTTTTTTGTTTTTAATCCTTTCTCTTTTGTGTTGTGCTGTATTTACACGCCGTTTTGCTATTCATTGCTCTTTTCTCTGTTTTCTCTTTCATTTCTCACTGCTTGCCTGATCAACCATGTTGTTAATGTGTGCTTGGCACGCTCCCCTTTTAATACCTGAAACTGCTGCCTTTTCCTGTGGTTTCCTGTTTCCTGCTTTGGTTTGCCAATAAAAATCACTTGTTTGGCTACTCTTTATTCTGGCTCTGCCCTTTATGTTGATGACCTGCATCTAGCTTCACCCTCTGTGCCCTGTTTGGCTCCGCCCTGTCCCCTCCCCCTTATACAGGCCCTGCCCATCGATACTGACACGCCCCATAGTCCAGCTGAAGGAGACATGCCAAGTAGTGGTAGGTCTGCTTAATACGTCGTCCTGCGCAGTCACATGCATTGGAATTAGTTTTTCATAATTATTTTGTCAGTGGTTTTGTTCTTTATTTTTTGTTTAAGAAATGCAAGCCTTTTTTACAGATGGCCAAAATTGTCAATTGTCAAGTATTGAAAAAACTTTAGTGTATGAAATTTTTCAAACATTTCTGTGGTTTTTGGCATCTGTTTCCATTAAAGAGCCTTTAAACCATATCAATGAGAGAGGGATTGTGGTCAAGCTGAAATTTGGGGTGGTAGAGTGGCTTTAAATGGTGCTGTGTGTATTTATAGAGCTGCTATTTTAAAGCATTAGATAATGGCCCCAAAGGGAAAATCAGAGCTCCATTTAAGTGGAAATACTTTCAGAAGATGAAAAACTGCCAGGAGACATACATACACTCATCGTTAAAAGAAAGAAAGAGGAAGTGAGTGAGGGAGGCTAAGAGAGCAGTTTGCTAACAAAAAGCTGAACGCTAATGGGTCGTATTGAGTTTAAGCAGTTCTGTTTTTAGCTTCATCTGTACTTTATAGCTATAAAACTCTGCAGAATGGAATTAAATAAGATAATGCTAGTGTTTAATAAAACAAAGAGTGCACTTAGAGTGCACAACGATACACTTCACTTTATAGTTGAAAATATAGTCAGATTAGGCAAAATATTTAATAAACTTGAACTAGTGTTGTGTATATAGTTGGTATATAGAGTTATAGAGATTTATGACAGCAAAGATTCCACATGGGCCCAAATTGTGATTCATTATACATAGTCTTTCTAAGTCTAAAAACTAGAGCAGAACCTAGTTTTGTCCATTAGTAGGAAAAGCAATGGTGTGCTGTTTATGCTAATGAAGTGGAGAGTGGAATAATGTCAGAAAGTGTCGCTGTTGCTTTAAGAGTGTTTATTTGCCTAAGCTTAACAGGAAAACAGAGAATATGTTACTTCCTGTTAGACTCTGGATGGTCTCCTCTGGGATAGAGGTGTTTTTTTCCGTCTGTGGCCTCTTTATGTGCCTTGTTTGTGGATATTACACTGGGTCATTAAGTCATCAGTGCTAAGTTAAATTGAGATTAGTGGCACAGAAACTTTGTAGCACCAAACAGAATTACAGCAAATAACTGTTTTCAAACAAGTTTCCTGAACACTCCCCGTCTCTCATTGGTTAAGCAAACATGTAGAACCGCCCCAAACTTTCACTAGTGGTTGATGTGTGGGCTGCATTCAACCCACCAATGGCTTAAAGTTATTTATAGTTTTCAACATTAAGAAGGCCTTAGATTTACCCATAAAACATTTTTAGGTAAAAGAGATAAAATAACACTGTTAATCTGCATCTGATTTTTCTTTCATTTGTTTTTCATCCATTGTTTTCTCTGAACATCTTCTCTGCCTCACTGACACACCACACACACACATATATTTTGTCTAATGCTGTCCAGTTAAGTCCAGCATGTGCTTGATTCGTCATTGTCCCAGCACAAACAATGGCTCCAGGCCTTTAAACTGAGACAACAACAGCAGGAAGAAATGTTCTAGAACATTGAGTGAGATCATGCTAACGTTCCTTCTAATGCTACAAATGTAGCAAGTATTGCTACGTCTACATCTCCCCTTCATTTTCTTCACTGAATGAGTAGTTATGCAATGAAAAAATGGTAGGAACTGCACTCACGTGTGCAGTGGAGTGCTGTACTGTTTCTACGGTTTCTGTTTCTAATGTCTAGTGCTCCCCCTCGTGGGGAAATATTCTATAGTAAAGCAATGAGGTGGATGTCACTCCTGGATGGGTAGTTTCCTGCTGAGTTTAGCCCTAACCTTAACCAAATATACTAGAACAAGTTAATAAGGTGTTCAGAATTACTTGCAAATTACAGTCAGGTGGGTTAAATTAATATTTGTGCTAGTCAGTATGAAGCCGGCCTTTCTTGCTTTGTGCCAAAAATCGAATGAGCTGCCATTTGAAGTCATTTAGTAGGTGCGCTTCCTAAAACATTGACTATTTTTCCCAATATCCTTCTGTGTTTTTCTATGTACATTATATAATCAGATTCTATCAAATGTAAATGAATAGTTGATAGTGTTTCTGGGGGAGTGTGTCTGAGCCTGCCACAGTGAGACTGGAAATATACAGTGACACTGAGTGGAAATATAATGTTATTACTGCAGACTGGTGACGGTTCAGTTGTGTGACAGTGTTTTTCAGGACAAACAGGAATCTGGAACCAGTGGATCCTCAGTTCACCATGAGGAGAAAGATGGAACAGCTCAGAGAGGAGCTGGAGATCACAGAACAACTGCGGGAGGTACTGTACACATATCAAGCTAGTTAATATGGGCTACAACAACATCTATGCATGTCTACCATATTTACTGTATAGGGAGAAAGTGTATGAAACAGATTTATTTATTTAGTCGCTTACAAATGTCATTGCATTAAATAAAAAATAGTATTTTAATTTAATTAAAGTTTATCTTTATAACGCTTTACAGTTTTGCATTGTTTCAAGCTTTATTATTACTTAAAATAACTTGTTTTTCTTATTTAATTTCATCAAAAGAGGTTTGTGCATGTAGAACAGACTGGTATGCTAACGTTATATCACCTTATGGTGTTTTGGCAGTGTATTGAGAGCAGACTAAAAGTCATTCTTCCAGAAGATCTGGGTTCCTCTCTCATGGATGGGGTTGTGCTGTGTCACCTGGCCAATCACATTCGGCCACGTTCTGTGGCCAGTATCCATGTACCGTCCCCTGCAGTGGTGTGTCTCTGAAATATCTACACACACATTCACTCAACACTGACTATAGGTTCACTGTAGACTTAACATTTGCTAACAGGCGGTTTCTCTCTCTTTTTCATGTACGTAACCCTCAGCCCAAGCTTAGCATGGCTAAGTGCCGCCGAAACGTTGAAAACTTTTTGGATGCCTGCAGGAAAATGGGAGTCCCTGAGGTGAATTATTTTTTAATTTATTTGTTATAACTGTCTTAAAAAATTTGACCTGTTTCTCAAGGGCTACTGTTTCTATGAGTTTTAATGTTTCTTATTAAATGACTTAAAAAATTTAATTAATCTCATCCTGTTTGTTAAAATGAGTGTTTGTGATAATGCACAGGGGCCCTTGAAAACAAGTCAGGTGGAATATGTCATGATAACAGCTGATTTTGTTTTATAAATATATAAATATAAGTATGACACAAAATCACTGTTGCACTGCAGAGAACACTAAAATGAGACATTCACACATTGACATGTATAGACACAGACCCATCAGGAGGGGCCTTAAGATTTAGGCTGCAATATATTTAAGTTAAGTATTTAAGTATATATTTTAATAATATCTGTCAGCTGTCATTGTTAACTAATGGTAAATAAATCTTGCTTTGCATTTATTTATATGCCTTCCCAAAAGTTTTTAAAATAAATCTTATTAACAGAAAGTCTTTCTGTCCAATTACAGTGTACCTCCTCTTCAGCCCCCTCCCACACCTAATCTGATTGGTTGAAACAGCTGAGATTGCCTCACATTGGTCTATGATCAGTTATGCCTTTGAAAGCTCTCATTTCTTTTTATAAAAGTATCTTGTGTTTAGCAGCTTCAAGAACCCTAGAGAACCTATGTTCAATAACGTTGGGAAAAACTGATCCTAGAGCAGTATTCAATGGCACTTTCTCACAGCTTTATAGTCCCCTACCTGAGCTGCATCATGCCATTGTATGAAGTTAATGTCATCATGGCTTTAGGCATCATCCATTTCTAGGGCTCCATCTCATCCTGTTAATGGCTCTGACCTGCTCTATATAGTTGATGTTCATGGAATGTTTCAGTAAGCTTTCTGTTTTTACAATAACTGATAGAAAAATCCAGTGTATTGATACAGACGAAGGATCTCATTCCTCAAACATTAACAGAATTTATGTTTTGCAAATGAATTATAAAAACGATTTTACGAGTTTATACAGAATGATTTACACAGAAACGTTTTGTGCTTGTTTTATGAATAAACTTTAATGCTGGGATTTACACAAATTTTAAACTTTTACTCCACAATACTGTATTAATATTCTCCACCAATAATTTGGATTTTAGTTAAACATTTCACATATGTATTTTAAGAAAATTGTCTGATTCTATATATATAAAGTTTTATTTTATATATATATATATATATATAATTTTTTATTTTTATATTATTTTATAAAAAGGACTGTATACCAAACATAAAGAATAGTATATTCTAGTATATGTTTAGTGTATGTATAGTAAAAATAATATCATTGTATTGTGAGCAAGATATTGCTGTAGTCCCTGATGATTTCTATTCACATACCTAATACATGTGTGTTTGTGTGTGAATCAAGTCAGGCTTGTTGTCAATTGTGGATCCAGTAAACATAGAGAGACTCCTATAATTACAGCCAGTCTCATTTTTCCATTCTTGTTACTGAAATTGCTTACAACTTTCCATTCTTTAGGTTGTGCCACCAGGTTGTAATAATGTATTTATGAACCTAGTAAGACACAATGTTGATGAATCCAGTTGCTGTCTTCTGCTATATAGATTGAGATTGGTCCAAGCCATTCATAACAGGTTGTTTGGATTAGTGTGACATGCAGGAAGCTGGTAGTTGTCATAGTTTGTGTCTGTATTAGAGTTACTATGAATCTGCATGGCAGCTAGTTTGTCAGTATGTCTTTCATGCTTGCGATCTACGTAGCTGATATTTAACAGATTAGTTTTCCTGCTGCTGTAGATTTGTGCACTGTGATTGCTTGGGCGAGTGTCAGAATATTGGCCTTCTGGTTGTATTATATCACATACTGTATGTCATTGCTTTATGTCTTGCAGTGTGGTCTAGCACTTGTGAGTAGTGTTAAAGTGAGTCATGCTGTAGCACTGCTTTGTCCAGCTTGACCTGCTCTGCTTTGGTTGACCAGCTTTTGCTTCTTAAATCTCCAAATGCTGCAACTTGACCGTGTGACTTGTGCCTGGTGTACGCTCACTACTGCACATGCTCAGCAAAACACCATGTCATCTGTGCATCTGCTAACAGCATCACCTCCAACACACCTTCTCCCAGCCACCACTGCCCTCTGAAAGCGAGAGAATGAGTTTTCCACCCCTTTGTCAGAAAACTCTTTGTCAGAAGCAAATGAGAGGGTCATTTGCAGGAAACAGTGTCATTTGTGTCTGAAAATCATTCATTTAAAAAGGTTACTGCTGAGCGTACAAAAAAATCACACTTCAGGTGTGTCCCACTTCAAGCTCAAATGATCAGCGATAACAACCACGGGGCCACATGTCCTCCTAAAATTTAGTTTAGTAGTATGACTTATTTTTAATGAGTGATTTTCAAACTGTTACCTAAATTCCCATTCATGTATCGAAATATATAACCGAATGAAGTCTGGTAGTATCATCTTATTAATAAATTGATCAAATTAGAATAGTAAACATGCTGAACAAGTTTATGTGAGTACTATTAGTGCAGTCATGGGAACACAGCACACGACTGGCACTGTTTCCCGAGAGCGACCCAATAGTTTTTGATAGAGCATTTGTTCAGCTCAAAGCACTTTTGAACTTTGACCCTTATTTCTGGCTAATCACTTTCCTTTTCTTTCTCTGTTGCCGGACGGATGACCTCTCTTCTTCTCATTCTCCTTTTTATTTTTTTCTTTACTCTCCCTTTGTATCATTTCTTCCTCCATTCATTTCAAATATATTCATTACTTCACTATTACTCCTTATCCTCTTTCTCTTCCTGGTTTTCTTTTTTGTTTTTTTAAATCTCCCTCTTTCTCAGTCCTCTCTCTGTTCGGCTTATGACATCCTGCAGTGTAACCTGCGGCCAGTCTGGGTGTTAGTCGGGGCCTTACTCATGCTGGAGAGCGCAGAACTAAAGCGGAAGGAAGGAGAGGTGGAGAGTGACAGAGAGAAAGAGACTGAGGTCAAGAAGCTTATCTCTGAGTCCACTCAGACTCCGCCCCCTTCCTGGCAAATATGGGATCTGATTGGCTCAAGTCTGCTACACGGTTTTTGTCTGGTGGTGCTGTTTGTGGCCTACAGCTGGAGTGAATTTAAATAACATACACAGAGAAAACAGATGACAATACAGTTTATATATTGATCTTTGGTTGTAGAAAGCACATGTTTAAGAAAGTTTGTCGTAAATGCAGGCCTGTTGGACAGAGCACATTCAGGTGTTAAAAAAAACAGGTTTGCGATGTATAGTTTCATAATGTAAATATTTCACCAACACTTGACTTGCATCTTAACTTGGCTATGGTGAAACATACATAACACGTACTGTAACACAAAACATGAAACATTTTTGGAAGAACAAATGTTCTTTATAAACTGGAAACAGATTTTGAGGTTTAAACATAAAAAAACCCTTGTACTTTATGTTTGTGAAAGTGTTACTTATCGGTTTATAAATATATTTGTTTGTTCTAGCTGAATGCTAAGGAAAACCCTTGTTAAAGATTTAGAGCCAGAGGTGCACTGAGCACTTTAATAAGGAATGAAAATGGCCACAGTCTCACCTTTAATTCTGTAAGATACATAATGCAATAACAGTTGAGTTTCAGCAGTCAAAATACTGAACAAATGCATTTTCATACTGTTGTTGTTGGTACTTTGGAAAAAAAATCACATAATAACAAAAGCAGTAGATATATTAGCATTTGCATGACAAAACAAATGTAATAAAAATTGTTATGAGGTCCTGCCTTATGCCAGTGCTCAGCGATATACTGTATATTTACAGACAGCAATCACACGTGTGGTCTGCTTCTCATAAACAATGTGCAGAATGTAGACTGACATCAATAACAGTACATTTATCCCCAAATGTTACCGAAGCAAAACAATAGCTTTGCCTTGCACTGAAGTCTTGTGTGGTGAGGTTAAATCTGTGATTTAAAACATTCATTGTTAGCATAAGGGCTAATTAATCCACTGGTTGTATAAAGCAGCAGTTTTCTGTGTTTTAAGTAGTGCAGTAACAAACCAGCATATATTTTGCATTGTATCTATATGAACTTGAGCTGTTATTAAGTTTTCCAATGATTAAAGATCCTGCACAGTCATTGTAAATTATTACGACTTTATCCAGAACATCAGAACAACAGTTTTTTTCTAATGGAAGTGGTCAGACTAGGAATAATGAATCTTTGCTTTCATTTCCTGATTATAAATAAAGCAGAAGGACACAGAGAGAGAGAGAGCTAAATCACATCTTTAATTAATGTAATAAACATCATTTTACAGAGATGTGATTAATCCAAATGAATGAATGAAGTCTGAAAAAATAAGATCTTATTTATGTAGTCAGAGTTGGTTCTTTTAAATATTAAACCCCACAACAGATTAGAACAGACACTGTATATTGTATCACTTTAATAATAAAGTAATCAATGTAGTGGTTGTATGTAATTAACTTCAGTTGTCTGCTGTTATCTGCAGGCTTTTGTACAACATCTGAATGTGGAGTCTTTCTTTAATAGATTTTCTTGTTTAATTGGATCCTCAGATTGTATTTTGGGTTCCAGTCTCACGCACAATAGAGTGTCCTGTTCATCTCATCTCAGATGAAAAGAGTTTCGAGATTGTAGCGGAGCAGTTTGTAAATGCGCAGACAGTGATGATGTCACTGAGACCTCTGGCAGTAAGATGACATCACTTCCTCGTAACAAACTTTGAAGCATATCAGCATGATCACAGCAGCCTACGGTTATAATTGGCACTGCTTTCATCTTCCCCTTTGATTTAAAAGCAATATTGACTGTTCAGGACCTTTAAAATGGAAAGAACGTGGGGGGACATTCCTTAGGCTTTTTCCCCCATTAAGCTATTGGGGCAAAAAGCATTTGTACAGCTTAGAAGTCTTACATTTGGCAGCATGGGCTCACGCAAGCTTCTGTTCTCTAATGGTTGCTGCCGGACTCTGACTTCTATTTCAGTGTTAAATCACGTTTAGTGCTGCTGCTGCTAATGGACATTGTAAGGCTTTTGTGGTTTTTATGAGCCTGTAAATGAAAAGGAATAAATGTACAGTTTGCGCTGTTTTTCTCATCTGTGTGGCTCTGTTTTTTTAAAGGCACTTTGTTTCAGTTTTTTTCTTAAAAAAAATAACTGTTTATGCTTCACGTTCAATTGTTTATTTGTAATTTTTATACTGTAATTTTTAATGCTAAATGGGATTTTTCTGAGTTTAGTTTTTTGTTTTTAGTAAGAGCATCTTTCTTTAAGTACATCATCCATAAGAGCATCATCCTTTTAAATGATGCTCATTGCGGTTTGTAATTTGTTCATAACTTTTCCATAACATTTCCAGTCATTGGTGATTACTGGATAAGCACTTTAAAATCATTTGTATAAAGGTTGTGTTCACAAAGAACAGTAAATACCTATAAAACCTATAAAGATTTTTATTGCATCTTAAAGGGATAGTTCACCTGTATGGCTTTTATCTTCTGTGGACCACAAAAGATATTTTGAGAAATGTCTCAGTAGTTTTGTGCCCATACAGTGGCAGTCAGTGGGTTCCACTGTTGTTTGGTTACCAACTTCAGAAGCAAAACCTTATACAGGTTTGGAATGACATAAGGGTAAGTAAATGATGGAAAACTATCCCTTTAAGATCGAATTCATTTCCATGACTTACTCATGGAAATTCCTTGATTTTCCAGGTTTTGTGGGAATAATGTCTCTTTCATCTCTGCTTTGGCACTTCATTTTTCCTCTCTGTGAATCTCTCTCTCCAGGATAAGTTATGTCTGCCTCATCATATTCTGGAGGAGAAGGGGCTCATCAAAGTTGGCGTCACTGTGCAAGCTTTGCTGGATGAGACTTCAACCAAACAGACACTCTTCACATGAGTCACACACACAAGCGTGAACGCACACATCTACACAACTGACATGTACACAACACACAACACTCTTAACTCCTGTGGATACACCTCTTGCTGATGCCGGTTGATGTCTGCCACCTGACAATCTTTCATACAGCAACAATATATTTCTATTACATAATACGAACCTCAACTACAGGTATATATTCATGTTCTATTTTATAATATGTATACATTGTTTTATCGTACTGTTATATAATGACTTTGTTGTTGCCCAGGCCATAGTCATACATGCAAAATTAGCTTAACATTTGAGTTATGAAATTCTTTATTTAATACATATATTTATTAAACAGCTAGTTGAGAGATGTATAGAATTGGAAAAAGACAGTATTTTTTCTGACAGTTTTTATATACATATATATCTGCATATGTTCAGAATACATGATAACCCT
Source organism: Botia almorhae (assembly GCA_036877575.1). Classification (NCBI taxonomy): domain Eukaryota; kingdom Metazoa; phylum Chordata; class Actinopteri; order Cypriniformes; family Botiidae; genus Botia; species Botia almorhae. The sequence goes on from JAZGTJ010003663.1 coordinate 12,191, forward strand.
GTTGAGCCTATTTTGGCCCTACATTTGTCCACAGCCATCCAGTTGGGCATGAAACACTCTTCCTCCCAGCGTCTTTAAATATGTGACATTTGTAAAAGGTCTTTTTTTAAAAACACTTTAATTTTTTGGGAGACAGTGATGTTTAGTCTCAGGGGAGGTGTGGCCTCACAAGTTTCATTAAGTCTTCTTTCTGCTTACCTGTCAGCCAGGTATTTTTCCACTAAAAGAATATGTTTTGTGCTGAAGTGAAGTGAAAGCAACATTTTTGACAGTTTTATCGTTTGTGTATGCGTCTTCATCAGTTCTTGCTGTGTGGATGAGAGAACGAGAGCACACGTTTGCACCTTTTTAATGTACGTTTGTGTGTAGGGACTTTTTCTACTTTGTTCTACCTGTGCGTATTTGCTTACGTAAAGCTTGATGTCCAAAGTCTCAGCTCCAAACAGATTCAGCCATAAACCAAACCGAAAATCTGAAGCTGGTATCTCAATGGAGATTATTTGACAGTTGCCAAAATTGTTTTCATCTATCAAGCTGATTTACAAACACAATCATTTCATACAGTTGTTTTAGTATTTTTAGGGGTGTTTAATTTGTAGAAGGATTTGTAATGTGATGATGGTGCGTGCATGTTGAAATTGGACAAGGCTTGCATATTTGATGTGCTTTTTTCAGTAAGAAAAGCTTTGAATTATTGTTAATGTTTTGTTACTGTTAACTCAAAGGGCACAAAAGCTATTTTATTGCACTCAGTAATTATTTTAACGCTCCAAATCTAATTTCACAGAGAGAGAGAGAGACTCGCTTGGCTGTAATTTACTTAAGAGAATAATCAACATGCTATAATTCCATATAAAATACACTCACAAGGAATATCGCGACAAGAATGTCTTAAGAATTTTGAGTAAATTTGCATCATTATAATAATAAGCAACTAAAAGTTTTCTTACAGTTTACAAACTTTTTGTGTTGTTAACATCATATAGTAAATAACATCTAATAATTCTGACAACATCAACAGTTTTTAACAAGCTTGGCAGCATCCTACAATTCATGTTATCTCACAACATAAACCTGTCAAACGAATTAAAAATGTTAAAGAAACAGCTGAAATGCAAATAGTGTCAGAGAATTTTTAGAGACAAATGAAAGTGATGAGGTTGCAAGTCTTTGAGTGTAGCTATAGCAGACAGGCCATTTAAATTGTTTAAATCTTTTTTTAAATGCACTCAATTTTGAAATCTTATATTCAGTAGCATCTTAGAATTTTCTAAATCTGAGTTCCCATCTGACATAGTTCTGCATTCTGCTTTGATTTTTATATTTTATTCTATTATAGACAGTCACTGCTGTAACTTTTGAGAAATTCTGGTCTTGGCGTTCTCTTCTGAACCTTTTATTTTAAAGTTTATGGACTACGTTTATTCATCTACAAGATCCCAAACTGTTGATTGTTGTTGTACAAACTAGTGAAGCTACTTTTTATACTATACACTAGTTAGAGGAGTTTAAATGCAGATTTGATTTTTGAATTGATAGCGTTTTGCACTTTATATATTTGGGACTTTTTTTGGCAACTGGCAAATAGTAATATTCATAGTGTTTATATTACAGTATTTGAAGAAACGAAAGTATATCAGCTGATCAAATCACTGTAAGTTGTGATTAAAAATCACAGTAAAATGGGATACAAATCGTTAACTGCTGAATGTTATATGGCTATTTTGTCTACTTAATGTATAAACATCTTGTACTAAAATGTTTTGTAATTCTCTTTTTATAAATAGGAATTATTTTTCCATGTCTTTTTAGTGTTTGAGGTTTTTGGATGTAGCATATTTTACTCCTTTGTAATTCTGTGAACTATCATTAAGTGCATGTACAGTACTGTGTAATGCATGCATCCACCTCTTGCCTTAACCTCTGTAAATAAGGTTTATTTGTACCAGCTTCTATCAGTAAATACTTCCACCTTTAAATACTGGTTTGTTTCTTTAATATTAAAGGCATGTCCACGTTGTTATATTGTATTAAACACTTATATGATCAATGAATATACATCCTTAGATTCCATCTGAAATTTGTAACTCAATCACTACAAAACAAATACAAAAATCACAACCAAAACCCTTTATTTAATGAAAGAAGTCTTTACAGCTAAACACCACCATATACATAAGAATGTCTGGGGGTTGCACTGGGGTTTATGTGAGTTAATATAACGCAACTCTGATGTCATGTCCTGTTGTGTTGATCCAGAAGGCACAAGGGTTTGCTTCAAGAATCCATCTGTGGCACAGTTTTTAAGCGCTCAAATATCTGGCGTGATGCTTGATGTGATCGTTGATAAAGGAGAAGATAAAAAAGTAGCTGTGATCGTAACCCTGAGAGAGCAAAAGAAACTCATCTTAAAATCTCACTTGTTACGCTTCTAGACCAAGTGTCTCCAATCCATGTTCCTGGAGGTCCACAGACCTGCAGAGTTTAGCTCCAACCTACTCCAACACACCTGCCCGGATGTTTCTAGCAGTCCCAAAGGCCTTTATTAGGTGGTTCAGTTGTGCTTAACTAGGGTTTAAGCTAAACACTGCAGGTCTGGGGACCTCATTGGACACCTCTTGTATAGACATTAGGTGTGTTTGACTTGAAGCGATTATGCGCAGACCGATCGCCGTATGACATCAAAATACCAATACTTATTGGTCTGTGTGGCACTGTTTCAAGTCGAACATACCTATTAGTTAATTTATTTGGGTTGGTTGTATTATTAGATCATCATTTTAAGGTATTAAAATATGACGTGTATATATTATGCTCATACGTGAGACAAGTGCTGGGGCATGCGACCACTGCACAAAAGGTCCAGATAACTGTACAAAGTAATGCTTTGTGCACACAGTAATGCAATGTGGTCCAGAATGATCTGACACCACATGCAATTCCTTAGTTAATCATGTGCCAGTTCAGTACTGACCTGCTGAAGGCGGAACACCATTGGAATCTTCTTCTTGGAACAGGCAGCAATCAGATTGTCAGGAAGCAGCTGACTGGAGGACAAGAACTGGTCATCGCGACCTTGATCAATCAGAATATCCAGCTCAGGACCAGAGTACGATTCAGCCAATACTGTAGCATCATATGCCTGCAGTGACAAAAGAATGAAAGAAATACAAAAGGATTTATTGTGCTACTAAAGTGTTAACGTTAGAAAAGATCAAATGTTTATAAGTGTTTTAAAAAATCATTATACATTGTTAGACATACATTTCATCTTACAATGTTTTCTTACCTCCCAGGTAGATTTGTCGGGTCCAAGATAGCCCGAAAAAGCTTTCTGTCCCCATGCACACTGCATTGGGTTACAGATGGGGGCAAAAGCTGACACGGTCTGTTTAATTGAAAAGACATATAAAGAAAAGTGTAAAAGAAATATAAAGATCATTGACTATTTAAATTCCCTACATAACTACATAAAGATAAAGCAGTAAAAGTTGTGTCTGTGATGGCATGCCTTATATTTCCCAGGATTCTTTAGGGCACAGATGAGAGCACCGTGCCCTCCCATGGAGTGACCCATGATGGACATTTTCTCAGGATCAGCAGGGAAGTTTGAATTTATTAGCCGTGGGAGCTGACAACAAGAGAAAGGTCACAATTACATGAATGCAAGTCCAAAGTGTATCAGACATAAATGTTTAATATTTGACTAAATGGACTTAATTGTGTCTACAACAAGCTGCCAATCTAGACAACAGTGTAGGCACTCTCTAGACATGCAGGCTTTTACATATTGTTCCAAAATGTATGCAGCAAAATTATATTGCCTCTTAAAATGTATCTTATTTTGGCCAAATTCTAACAGAATTGCATTATACCTTCATAAATCAGGAAAACCTGTGTGCTAAATATTTAGAATGTCATGTTAAAAACAGCTCAACCTTTGGCACGCATCAAAAGCAAATCGCAGCAAAAGTCATTTAAGAAAAAATGAATGGATCTACAGCCTTTTAAGCATCTTTAAAGGTTACATAAGATATGGTGTATGGGAGGTAATGTAAACCTCCTGTTAAATTCTGTTGCGCTCTGTCTAGCTGTTTTTGTACAACAGCGCATGCCCTTTAGAATACACTAGACAGTGAGGTAATAAAACAAAGTTACCGTGTTTATAAAAATACACACCTCCTCAGTGACATACGAGTACATACGGTAGTTGGTCTTCCAGGGCTCTTGGGTGGCATCGACATAAAATCCTGCACCTGTCCCAAAGTCCCAGCTTTCATCCTCTCCTTCAATGTTACAGCCACCTGAAGAGAACAAAATAACCTCATTTCCAGACCACATGCTTATTTGTTGGAAGATGTAATATTGGTGTTGGCGGGCTCCAACATTACAAAAAGACATTAGTTAGGTTGCAGAAGCCTTTAAATACCACTGGTTTATCACTCTCTCACGGCAATACAACATAATATTAGTTGACATTATCTATATGCTGTAATTAGCCTTCCAGCAAAAAATAGAATGGCTGGTGGGAAAATCTGGCTATTGACCTAAGCTAGCAGAACAGTATGTTGTTTGATCCTTAGGGGAAGCTTTTATTTGTTTATCTGTATGTTGCAGTAATGCTCGAGCTTCCTGAGAGACCTCAATCCCAGAATTCTTTTTGCTGCCCAGTATTATTTTTTGACCCATGCATCTCCAGGATCAGCGAGAACAAAAATTTGTACTTATTACATGGTGTAATCTTGCCTGAGATGTACCCACAGGACTCTAAATTGCTGGGGTGTCACGTATTGCTAATGTTCAGTCTGCTTACGTGGACTGGTGTCTGGTGCTACAATGATGAGTCCCAGCTCAGAGGCTGCCTGCTGGCTCCCTGCTTTAGTGATGAAATTCTGCTCGGTGCAGGTCAAACCTGAAAAACCCCAATATTTAGCACAATTCTTAGACTAAGAAAATAAATTTACTAGTTATAGTTTACTAAGTATATTTATATATAGTACAGAACAGCATTACATGTGTGCTCATGCATATGTACTCATTTACATATCTGCATATGCGTGTTTTTCCTTTATCAACAACAAACAGTATGTATAAAAATATATCCAACAATACAACATTTCACATGCATCATAACACAACGTGAACTACAAACTAGATAGGAAAGATCTAGAAATAAAAGACAAAAAAGGAGAAGTGATCCTGTCACCTGAAAGCCAATATATCACTGGACATTTGGAGCTCTCAGCTTTGGGAGGAAGGTAAATGGCAAACTTCATTTTGCATTTTAACTCGGAGCTGAAAATGGACTTGATGTTAAAATCGGTAAGATGAATATTTCATGCAGGTTTTGTACTAAAAAACGGGAGTGTCTCACCTGTCGTGCTCGAACACTTTCTGATATCCACCTAAGCACTTATTAGAGGAAACCTGCGTCAACGCCATTGCACCGTTTACCGCGCTGAGTAAATCAAAGTTCGTAAGTTATAGATAATATTAAACAGTAGTTTAAGTAGAATCGCTTTGCACTCACATTAAGGAAAACATGCGCAACATAGCTTTCTGGATCTGAATGATCATGAATAAATGATGAACGCTTTTAATTTTAATTATCAAGTAAGTTCATTTTTAATAATTGACAACACATTAATTCATTTTTAACAACTTGGACATATGGAGTGGTTGTCTGCGCATGCGCTTCGCAACGACTGGCCTGCTAAACTCAGCAATGTGTGCAGCAGCTGCACACATTGCCTTGTGAACGCCTTAAGACGTTTGCAATGGCAGCAAAACCTGCGCTAAAGAAAGTTATGTTTTATTTAAATACCAAATAGCACTCCTAGCCATACAGAATCGTTCCCTAGATGTTATTTTCGATCACTTACCCGCTGCAGCTAAAGGATTCAGAGTTCAATGCGACGTCGGAGGACGTACGACGTATAGTCACGCCCCCTTACGTTTTTCTTGCGTGATCTGTGCTTCTACTCTTTTTCCAAACAGTGGCGCTCGAGAGATGGGCTTGGTGTCTTTCTATCTGTTTTAGACCGAACCGCACATCCCTTACCTGCAATAATATACACAGATGGCAATAATGAAACATATCCGTCATAGTAATGCTAAACGTTTGGGCTGTGGTGATACAAATAAGAGAGAGGCATGACAAATTAATTTTCACAAAATGTAATTATTTATCATTATATGGCCTCTCCTCTCTCCAACTTGCAACAAGGTGCTTATCCTTCATGGGCATTATGAACTTCATTTTTGCGGTTTTCTTTATTTCAAACTGATTTCTGTCTCTTTAGCACTGCTATGATTTACAAAACACTCAACATAATTCAGTGCTTGCTTCTCTGCACTGCATGTAAATGTGATTAGGATAAAATGACAAACTCCATGGAAACATGTCACATCGAGCATCAAAAACCAATAAGCATGTTCTATTTAAAAAAGACATCAATCAACAGTAATAGCTACATGCAGAGGAAAATGCATTAGGATCCCCTATTAATGTAAAATTGTGGGCCGATCAGACAATTAGTGACATGAAGTGGAATGCTTACATTATTTAACAGCAATAAATCACAGTGTCTAAAATAAAACTTTTAGCGGGATAAACAAAATCAATCTCTCTCTCATCAGCCTTCAGTAAAGGCATGTTAGTTATAACAGTTTATTAAAAGCTTTTTGAATTCGGACGAGAACCAGAAAAACGAATGACAGTTTCTCTCTATCTGGCAACAAATGACACCTCTGTGGAATCTTGTGTTATCAAGGCTGATTTAATTATGCCTTGTTTATTCCACATTATTATGTCATCATGTCTCATATACAATATTTAATGGTGCGACAGCACAACACTGTTGTCTGTAGTGAAACTAACATGTTGTTAATGAGATCCACACATAACAGTGTCAGCCAGAAGCCAACAGTCCCTAAATATATATCTGGTTTCCAGGGGCACTCAGTCCATCCAATGACTCACACATAATATGTGAGCGCAGGTCTAGCTAAAAGGGAACTTGATCACATGTCCACTGGTGTGAATCATAAGGAAGGTCTGAATGGCTTGCTGATTTTAAAAGCTTAATAATACACTCAATGTGCGCACATTAGACAAAAGATTAACCACCAATAATAAGTTGATGTGAACCATAATCAGCCTTTGACAAAGAAAATGCTTTTTTTAATCAAGCAGTTTAGACTCATTTGTTACCAATTTAACTTCAGTACATACCGACGTTAAAGAACAAAGTGAGTGAGATTCGCGGCTAAGGTGAGATATGCTGTCCAAACGACTTTGGTTTCGTTTTAATGAGCGAAAATGTCCCTCCCTGTCCTAATTCCTTATACTTTCCTGAGCACCTGAGAATACAACAACAATGAAAATGACAGAGTCATGTGACTCACAACTCCCCAAACTTTGAAGATCAGAACAAGTAACCTTTCAGCCGATAAACCATTTCAATAGATTTATTTCACACTGAGTGATGACCTCCTCTCAAGCGATTTCTAAATGCTCTGTTTTGAAGCCGAAAGGGTGTTATTTTCTTGGCACGCTCAAAAAACGATGAAGCATAGCTACATGCAGAAACTGGTCAACTGGCCTTGACTGCACATAAATCCTCCACAGATCTTAGAGTTTAAGAACGTGCTCTAGAATTATGATGCGTTTATGGTGCGGTTTAGATTACCGATGTAAAAACCAATAAAGTACCACTGAATTTGTACCTATAGGAAGAAGGTCAGGACAATATTGTTATGGATTCCTGCATTTACCCTGGAAATGTATGTCGTGTATTTGTTTACTATGAATTTAGACTTAACCCATATGATATAACAGATATGGACAAATAATACAATACATTTTTATGTGGCATTTTTAGGTGTATTTATTTGCCAGGAGTGCTTCCTATTAGCCCTATCTAACAGATGAAACGTTAATATAACAGATTTGTTGCGTTGATATGCTGAGTGTCTTCTTTTGTTATGACCACGATATTTATATCTCGATGTGACTCAAATGCTTGTGTGAGGGAAAATACACTTGATTTGCCAGCTGGCTAGTACCTTGTCCCATTGAGAACCTTATCAGCTTGACTCATGAATATTAATTAGATTATATCAAATTTGTCCAGTAGTCCTTACCAGTAAACGGCAACCATTTAAAGGAGCAGAATGTACCTGTACCTGTAAATTCTGGCTTACATAATGAACAGGAAGCAGACATTGGAAGTGACTAACGTCACAGCTGTGATCTTTGAAAAGCTCAACTGAGTTTAACTGCCAATTTCTTCCTGGATCAGAGGCTGAGATCATTCCATCTACTACCTGTCAGTCTAAAAGCAATTTAAAGCCAGCAAAGAAAAGTGAAGAGAGAAAACAGAAGAAAATCAACAGAAGAATTTTTTTGTTTATGGTGATTTTGCCATTTTAACCGCAGTAATCTTATTTGCTTTCCTACCTGTAATCATTTCCGCCTTGTTTTAATGAGACTCCCACATCATAGGTGATTTATTAATTAGGATCACAGAAGTGATATGACATTTGTAAATAATTTAACATCAGTTCAGAGGAGGGTTTAGGAGAGACCTGGGAAATACATGAAAGAAGTGTCAAACAGGGTTCATACTCATCTCATGCCTCTCTCTTTCTCTCTCTCTGTCTCTTTCACACTCTCTCATTTTCGAGCAATTGTGACAGTTGGCATTTCATGCTTAAAGTTCAAAGAACTTTGCATCAAGCTTGACTTTCCTCTCTCTCTCTCTCTCTCTCACACACACACACACACACACACACACACACACACTGAAGCTCTGCCCTGGAGGATTGATACTAGCTAGGTGGGTGTAGTATTTAGTACAGGGTTACACCAAACCCTCCGGCACAAAGACTAAACCATTTACACAGTTCCATAATTGAATAAAATCACTCATATAGATGTGTGTGTTTATGTGCCTGTGTGTTAGTATGTGTGCTTGTTTTGTGGAGCAGCGTGAACTAAAGGCAATGAATTTATTTAAAAATAATTTTAACAAATTCCCCTTAAGGTTTATTTAATGTTATAGACCGCTTAAAAAGAAAATGCCACCCACGCCACTTCTGATTCCCACCAGACCCTGCTGCACCTTACTGATTAGGAATCACGCAGGTGCCAGTCAGATCATAAAAGCCTTCATGAGACAGCCCACACACAGATTAAGACACACTCCAAATACACACAAACACTCGATGCAACTGGATGCTTTGTGGTAAACTAGTAAAAATGCCTGAATGATTCACAGCCGTAAACACGGCTGAGCAGCTATAGAGCCCTACACACAACAACAAATCAAAACTACTATTTTATGATTAAACGAAAATGATATTGCAGAATCTACAGTGGTGTCCAAAAATCTGATTCTATTCAAACCTGAAAATAAAGTTTTAGAAATGTAAAAAATATGAAATATTTAAAAAATATGTATAACATAACGTAAAAATAACATTTTATGTTATGACATAAAATGACCCAAATACTCAAATGTTCTTGCCTGCAATGAAGCACACAGAAGGCTCTTTGCAACATTCTCGAATCATGCAGGGATTACACGCATCATCAAGTTTTGCAACTTGTGGAGTACATGCCAACTCATGCCTCATGCTGTCGTTAAAGCAAAACAGGGACATATTCAAAACAAAATGCTGCAAATTAATTGAACCAGTGGAACTTCTTACTCAATTTGATATGCAGAAAAAATTATTTGTAATAATTCTTAAACCTTGTTACTAAAACTGTTTTTTCCCACAAGTTTTCATTTGGAAGGCATATAGTACATTTTCAGAATGTGTGATTTTTCCTTTTTGTATTAAAATCAATAAACAATTTTTGTCTCTTTTATTCTCACTTCTAACTCAAACGTATTGTGGTGATTCAGGCAGCTTGTTCTAGCCTGCGGGTGATTATCCAGTGGCTAATGGAACATGACGTTTTCTCTGATTGTTTTATAGTGTACAAAACATTCATTCATATTCATGATTTCATCAAATGACTCAGCGGAGACCTGGGATGATGGAAATGCTTCCATTTCCACCTCTGTTCCCTCAAAATCTACTGTAAAATTATGATTTAACATTTTTAGTCTGTACTCCTCGCCTTGCTGCTCCTGTGACATTCAGTAGAATGACTGGCAACAGAATGGTCATGTGATTAAAATGGTACAAGCTTAATGTTTGACTCTATAGTCCTTAGAAATAATTTCTGCTACATTAGTTTCAAATGTGCAGGTTCTGCACTCTTTTATTGATTCACCTTGAGTTATACACGGGAGGGATTGTTGTATGGTTGCTGAATGTAGCTTCAATGTCTTGGTCACTCATAACAGACAAACTAAATCATTCTGGTCAAGCACTTGATTTAAACATTTAAACTCAACATGATAAATACAAAAGCCAGCAGAAATCCAACAAAACAATTATATTAGGAACAATGAGTTCTGAAGTAAGAATGTTTATCTACAGCTGTAGCGGTCAGGATGGTACAATATATTTCTCATATGTTGGAATGAGGAAATATAAACGCTGCACATACAAACATATTAACCTGGTATAATTATCCACTCAGAGAAAGACATGAGTCATTCGGTGTCTGCAAACAAGTTTATGACTGTCACCATAACAACAACAACATCACTTTCAATTCAGACACTGCAAAAAGAATGAAAAACAGATCACACAGTTCACAAAGTGAACACATCTCAACCCAGTGTTTTACTGAGAGAGTCGACATTACTCTTGTGTTGCCATGGAACCCCTTAATCCAGATGTACATTTTCAGAATCACAAGCCTCCCAGTTTTCTTAGAAGCATGTTTTCAAAAACTTTATACCTGACAAAAAAGGGTTGGAATTAGACACTGCCGCGAGATGAACAATATGCATATGGGTGCAACTTTTAAAGAGGTCATGACATAAGAAATCAAATTTCCCCTGATTTTTTGACATATAAGAATGTTTGGTATCATTAATACATCATTAATACATTTCATAGCTTAAAACGTCCTTCTTATCAATTATTAAAGCATTTATATAATTGTTCTTCTAAAAAACAAATGCAAAATGTCTGTCAATGGCTCAAATGTTGTGCTGTTCCTGGCTGTGCTGTTCATTGGCTAAGATGTTAGCCAATCATACACTTTGGCCATTATATCTAAAAGTTCTTAAAACGAAACACTCAAATCTGACTTTTTAAATCACAGGACTAAAAACAGGATGGAAAAAGGGCATAAAATACTTAATTTTTAATGTTTTTGAATGTACTGAAAAAACCTTCAGTAATATTATAATTACACCTCAGGGAACAAAATAAATTACAAAAACATGTCATGACCCCTTTTAATGTATTTTTAAATGTATTTTCCCTTTAAATTCCTATTTTCTAAATTATACTTGATACTTGAGGTCCAAATAACAAATTGCTGAATCTTTTATTTTAGAGAAAATCAGGCAGGCCTATTTTACTTAAAAATAAATTAATAAATAAAATGATCACCCTGGGTGATCTGGGTCCAAAAACTGCATTTACTATATCAAATTTAATCCTGGTGTGCATTTTATCATTTAATGTGTCAACACCTTTCATAGACATTTTATGAACTGCTTTTGTCCATTTTATGAACTGCTTTTGTCCATTTTATGAACTGCTTTTGGATTCATTTAATACAAATATTTGCTATTGTGATAAACCAGAAGCACATAGGTCAAGTTATGAGGCTACAGCATCCCAATGCTTTGACGCAGTACAAAACATTACGGTACATCACAAGATTTACTCAATTTGATCAAGAACTTGTTTTTAAAAACCTGACAATGTAAACAATACATCACTGAGCTCCCATACAATAAAGCTAGACTCTACCTTTTGGAATATAAAGTGCTACATAAAAAACTAAACATTTGGACATCAAACCAAAACTGTTACTTCACATTTATATACAATTTTTATAACCCAGGGGGTTTATTCCATCGATTTAACTTGCATTTGAGTACAATTCACTGAAAAGACTGGTTCAGACCAGAATGAACTTCCATGCTGGTCCAGGCTGGCTTATGCTGGTTAGATCTGGTTTTGCGCAGATCTAGATTGTAGACCAGCATAGGCAGACCAGCCAAACATAGTTGAAGCATGATCTTAATTTTACTGGTTACCCTAGTTTAAGAAGCTTGATGGGGACTCCAGCACACCAACACTCCATCTTGGAGACCAGCTATGCTGACCTTTTCAGTCGGGCAGGTGATGAGGTCAGGAGAGGTTCAGTTCAGGTGAGGGGCTTTTGATGTGCTGTTCTTGAGATAAACTAATGCCATTTGTTTGTCAGTGTAGTTGGGGCCTGAATACTAATATCCTTTAGGCCCCGCTGCATTGTTGCCTGTGTGAGCTGCTTTCATTAGAGGTAATATGGAGAGAATGCCAAACATGACCCCAGAAAAAACAAGTCCTTTCTTAGTCCAGTCTGGGGTTAAGGTTGGCATTCTGTGAGTTTGCAGGGTGAATTCACAAGCAACTAACACTCTCATTTTTGCTGCTGTTGGACATGTGGTTTTTATTGGACAGAGGCAGTGAGAAATCTCCATTTCCTATTGATCCGGCGAGTGGCAGGTGTGTGGACTGATAGGCCAACGGTGGAATGGTGTTGACCAGAATTAGCTGCAGTGGTTTCCTCTCCTCGTGAAACTGGCAGCGTATATATCTGGCAAAGGCTGAGCGGTAAGTCTTGTTGAACAGCGTGTAGACCAGAGGGTTCACAGCAGAGGAGAGGTAGCCCACCCACACAAACACATTCAACAGTCCATTCATGACATCAGCATCGCACGCCGTGGGTTCGCAAACCACTGCCAAAACATTTGTGATGAAGAACGGACACCACATGACCACAAACAGGAAAAAGACCACACCCAGAACTTTGGAGGCCTTCTGCTCATTGCTGATCGACTGCACGGTGTGACGCTCAAAAGGCGGAGTCGCAACCCCAGACTCTGCCCCCGCCTCTCGGCTTATCGAGCGACGAAAAATGAGTTTCTTCTCTGAAGGAGAAAATGCAGGCCCGGGAAGGAAGTTTAGGGTAAACCCGGCGCTCCATTTGGGCCTGGGCACCAGCTGGTCTAGGCATATCGTAGCCTCACTCTGCAGAGCACTGATAGTCAGGAAGTAGGTCACCACCATTATGGTCAATGGCACAAAGAAAGCCACAAAGGAGCCAATCAACACAAAGGAGTTATCAGTCAGTAGACAGCTGCCATCTTTAAAAACTTTGGTGTGATCGCGCAGACCCAGCACTGGGATTGGCATGGAGATGCCTGCAGGAAAAGAGTTGACATTGAGTTTATTTACTTTTTAATTAGTCTTCATACATTTTAAAAGGCAAAAAAACAAACATGACAGATGAGAACAAATACTTTTTTGAACACATAAAGTGGAAAAGTTGTGTCGCCTGAAAGTTGTATTTGAAATACTGTATGCAACTCCATGTGTGGACATAAATAATTTATTGTTAATGGACTGGAATGCATTTTCTCATGTTAAGAAATATCCCATATCGCTAATATGGCTCATAATCATGTGTAAACATTTCCATTGATTGTTTAAAGCAACTAATACATCATTTATTTACAAATCATTAAGCTGTTTCAAACTGAGAGTGCAGGTGGCGTATATTTATGAAAAACATGCTGGGAAGCTCATTGGGAAGCTGGTGATGTTTGGCTTGTTGTTCAAGGACAGACACATATTCACTACATTCACTCGGTTACGCTTAGACAGCGAAACTCTTTTGCGCGTTACTCTGCAGTTACTAATGCCATTTTTTCACTCTCGTAGCCTCTATACCTGTTCATCAATAAAACTATTTATGGGTATTACTGTTAAGTTCAGCAGACGTGTGTGTATAATACTGTATGTGATGTATTCTTCATTGCCGCAACGTCTTGCAAATGGAAAGCTTGTATCGCTCAAGGACAAACTTTCAGTGAAACTGCCATGGTGATAAGACATCTCCATGGAAACAGTAAATCTCTGCAGATCGTGTCTGATCTCCGGGGTTTGTTGGGGGGAAACCAGAGCTGCCGGAGAGGAGGGGCCGCGATGGACCCCGCGCCTCTGGATGACGCGCCTGCCACTAGCTGTGCATCTATGGATAACCGGAGGCATTGGATGACTACGATAAGAAGCGCAGAGTGTAACAAATTGGGTGTAGCTGTGTGTGTGTCACAATCCGAGAGGATGATGAGAAGGAGATTAAAAAATATATATCAGCAGGCTTCTTTTCAAAACATTTCACAAAAGACTTTAAAAAGTGAGTTTTTAAGAGGGCTTCGTTTATCTCTGCGACACTCTCTCGCCTGGCATCACAGCTCTCATTCTATCCTCAAGGAGCACAGCTGAAAGTTAGAGAGGCCACATTATCATGTAAGCGGGGATAATGATTTTTTCCAACTCTGGTGACAGTACTATTCAATTCACTTATTGACACTCATCATGGTTATTCTATAGACTGTATTTTCTGACTGTAAAAATAGATGGAGAGGTTTTCAGCAAAATGAGGCAGTTGAATGCTGCACATAGATCACCGTTAATAACTTTGACTCTATTGATCTGTTTTTTAAATTGCAATTCCTTTCATGCCAGAAAATTACACCGTCAAATGTTCCTATTAACAGAGATGGCTAATTTTTTATGCTCATCTCATTTCAATAACAACAAGCATTAGGACAGCGTCGTCTCGACTGACAATTACGAAAGCATATTTTGTCTTAACAAGCAGACATGTTGTTTACAGGGTTTTGAAAAGCATCTGACTCATGGTTCGAGCCGCTCCAAGCTCTCTGGAATGTCAGTAGATCTTCTTTGATCACCAAATGACACATAATTACCATCTTTTTCAGTCTAAATGCTAGAATACAGGCTCTTTAACTGGCGTGAAGCTGGTCTGAGACTGTGGCATGTTGGTTAAATGTAATACAATTTTGTATCTAAAAGTGTATTAGCTCTATTTAATACAGCTTCATTAGAGCAGATATTTTTTAGGACAGTTCTGTATTGGTCTCTGTTGACCTTTATTTTATTGCTTTGGATAATATATGTGTTTCATTACACCCTTGTTTTTCTTTGGTTTTGCATTACAATGATGTAAATGTCATGGTGGCATTCGCTTTCTTATGAAATTTTGGCTGTCATATCTCTTTCTGTCCAACCTGCGTGCACGTGGAAGGACAGGGTGAGCTCGGGGTCATTTTAAACAATATCAATGTTATTTCAGCAAAGTATAGGGTGAAACTGAATCATCCATCATTCAATGACCCAGACCTGCAAAATTCATTAATTTCTTTTCTTTCTTTTATGCTAATCTTTCTACCCACCCATTCCTGCTCAATTACTTCTTCCTTGTGGTGCTCCATTGACAAAATCAGTTGGATACTGATGAATTTGCAGTGACTATACTGCAGTTCCTATGCTGCTGCAATTATAGTTACAGATAGCCAACTACCCAATCTCTCTCGCTCTTGCTCTGTCTCTCTCGTTCCTATTCATGTATTCTATAACTGGTGCTTTTCCTTTGAAGAATGACAAAAGACATGGGAGTTTATTACCCTCTGATTTCTATAGTCACAAAAGCAATTCAACCACACATATCCAATAACATTTTAAGACCCTCTGCATTGCTCTTGGTTTTTTATAACGCCTCTACATACAGGAAGGTTACCTTAACCCAATAAAAAACATTTCCACTTATAATAAAACCAGAGTCAGTGGTTAATGCGCCGTTATAATGAATATACACGAGATTAGACTGATTACTCATCAGTCTCTCTTTCTTCTGAGGAATGATGGCATGAAGTTTACCTGCAGAGATGGTCCAGACGGCAGTGATCTTGGCCCGGGCTCGGGAACGAGAGTTTGAGCGGTTATGTCGGATGGGGTTGCGGATGGCCACGTAACGGTCCAGGGAGATGGCACACAGATGCATGATGGAGGCGGTGGAGAAAAGGACATCCAGGTATATCCACATTGGACACAGTGCAGCAGGGAGGGGCCATGAGTAACCTGAGGAAGAGACACAGACACAGAATCAATAAAGTTGACAACAAAAGGCTTAGAAACAGCCTCAGCTTTTCTCGACTACAGCTACATGTGTTTTACAACTCTGAATGCAATCTGAGTTATGCAATTATATGTTAAGACTGTTTACATTTCTATTTATCTACTTATGGTGTGAGCTGTCTTTCTATTTGTCTGTCTGTTGCTTAATTGGTAAAATATGGTGACAGCAACATCATAAGTTTGATTTTTCTTTAGGTAATAAGCAAATGTCTATAATGTTTGTACCTTGACTGAATTGCACTTTGGATAAGAACATCTGCCAATGGCGAAAATGTAAATCTGTATGAACGGACTAAAGCCATCGGTGGAGAATATGTTCTGCTTTAGTGAGTGGACAAGTGTTAGCTCACACTACCCGGGGCAGTCAGGCAGAAAATGACCGTCCTCAAAAAGTCTCATTACTGAAACAGGAAAGTTCACTCTTAACACTGCTGTCACTTTGTACAGAACAGACCTAAACACACATACACACACACACACACACCAATAAATGGAGAAATACTGAAATAATAATACATATACAGTATTTTTATTGGCAGGTACTTTCTTCTGAAAGCAGTGCTGTCACTAGATGTTTTTGCTTGTGACAGATTGAAAAAGCACAAAGGCAAAACTGAATGGGCAGAAAAGATTATTGTGCCAGTAAGAAAATAGTCTTTCAAAAGAGGAGGAAATGAGGTAGAAAAAATATAAAGAGAAAGAGATGAGAGTAGGAAAAACAGGAGGAGGGGCTTCAGGAAATGGGATACAGAGAATAGTGGAAGAGAAAGAGAGAGAGAGAATGAGAGACCAAGTGAAGAACGGTCAACTGTGACTGAAAGCACAAAAAGCCATCAATCACCAAAACAAGGTCAAGACCTCCAAGGTTGGCCAGGCCAATATCTCACAACAGTTATCCAACACATCTAATACGACTTGAGAACAAATGCATAGGATTCGTGCTTCTAACACTTCAGAAAAAATGAACGGGATGCCGCGGTGCCCACAGAGCTACATTATTATATGTGTTTCCCTAGTTTTAACTTTTATTAGTTATGACTGCATTCCTTTATAAGTGACTGCAGACTGATTTCCATAAGAACTCAAAGTTCAACTGAACACTCGAAACCAGAAGTCAGTGTGCACACAGCAGCACTACAGATAAACTGCGAGTAAATATCATTATCAGCTCTGGAAAGCTCCCACGCACTTCTGCTTTCGCTCTCCACAGAGGTGTAAAAAAGGCCTGCATGACACAGCAGCTAAAGATAGATGTGTTTTACTATGAACCTCATCATCACAACACATGCAGCATTATTTATTTGACAGTATACTGACTAACACTACTGCATGGGCCGAGAGACAGAAAGAGATTTTTTGTGAGAATATTAAGATGGTGGGCTGTTGATGAGGTGGTATGCAAAGTCTTCAAAGATAAATGAAAGATGCTAAAAAATAAGAAGTGGAGGAATAAAAGGTCAATCACAGTGAAGTAGTAAAGGTGCTTATGAATATACTACGAAACATGCAGAATGTTATCTGTTTCCTGTCTGTTCTGAGGCTCCTGCCAGCTGCGCCTCTATTCAGTGGACCTCAAACAGGAGACGCTGCATCAAAACCAGAGGCTAATTAATAATCCATTAATGCAAACTAGGTGCATGTGCAAGCGTGGTCGTGGGATACTGCACGGGTGCATTTGCGCTCGTGACTGATGAGAGACAGTTTTGGACAGAGATTTGTTTTGAAGTTTGTCTAACTGGAGTTTCCCATTCCGTTCCAGTGTAGACTCAGGGGATATCCGGATTACCGAAGGCGCAATCACCCCTCACTTAATACTCATGCCCAACAAAAACCCCACCAAATCCCTCAGATCCGTGGAGTATTTTTGCCTGCGCCTCTACTGAAGACAAACGTTATCTGGCCATGCAGGATAATGGCCTAATTTGGGTGAAGGACACTAGAAAACAGCAAGTGTGTGACAGTAGACTATGAATCAAACGCTCGGCCTTTTCTCTGGAACTGGTCATTTTAACATCATTTTATGAGTGGCTCTAGCGTAGTCGCTTATATTACAGAAAGTGATATCTATGTAGACTTTTTACCACTGACTTTGAAAGCTTTTATATTCATGTTTCATGTTTTAAGAGTTAGAACGCTTTAACAGTCAATAGTCAAGCACTCACAGAGATTCATTAGCTTGAAACTCAGCTCTTTAGGTGGAATCTCTTCAAAAATGGGCATGTACAATAAATAGACAGTGGGCGTGCCATACCAGTCAGCAAAACACACAAAAGTGAAATGCTGCAATCTGTTTGTTGTCCTGTAAACAAGCCCATTTGTGTTTGACACTCCGCCACGGGACTCCCCCGTGGAAAAAAACGCATTTAAAAAAAAACATCTTTTGTGATAGAAGAGTCTGTTGTGTTTGCAGTGCTGTTAACAGTGAATTCACACAGAAACACATCCAGCATCCCTGAACATTTTGCCTCACAAAAAAATGACAAAGACCACAATGACACATCTCAGCAAAGACTTGACTGGAGACAAGTGCCGGCCCATACTGAGTGCATTCTTTGAAAGCATTGATTTAAGCTGGATGTTGGTGAAATGACCGCTGAGGACATGATTACATGCATCACAGTGTGTCACCATGTTGAAACACAAAAAGCTGGTGATATTTGGCCGAGGCAGGAAGGAATCTCTGGGAGTGTCGCGAGGAGCATGTGCGTGTGTGTGCAGCCGGGTTCGAGGATAATTATAATACCGCTGGCTCACCCCGTTTTCCCTGACCCTTCATGAACTCATCCTCTGCCTCGTTAACCAGCCCTGAATCTATCAGACTAATTAATCACCCCCTCCTGTACACACACACACACACACACACCTATCTCAATCATACTGGCTCTTTAGCACTTGTTTGTCTTGCAAACAACTCAGGATGGTTTAATATAACCTACATGTGTAGACAAAAACATAAACCATCTTCTTTATTATTTAAAAATAATTTCACCTAAAATACACGCTCTGTCAGAATCACTGTTGTGACTTCACGACAGATACACAAAAGATGTTTTGAAGAATGTTGACACAGTTATTTTACATATGGTTAAAAATAATATACCAGGGGCTGCAAAGTGTCAAAAAGAAAGTTTTAAACTTTAAAAATATTTTTTATGACTCATACTATATACTACGTTGCTTTGCGTAAGACACAGGCAAAAACAGGCAACTATTTGTCGTAGCTCTCAAATCTCATTTGCGACTGCGCATATTCAAACTCGAACACATGGCGTACAGAATTCTCAGTTTGGGTAAAGCATTAATTATTATTTCCTTTAATCATCTACCTTCTGGATTCCTAACAGGGCTGACATTTTACAACAAGATGACGGTTATGAGTAACCATCCCAAACATATTAACCCTCTGCCGATATATAATGCCGATCTTTCATCCACAGTGAATAGTTAAGCAGCTATTACAGATATGAAACAGGTGTCAAGCACTTGAAGTGGCCACAGCCCTAATGAGAATGAAATGAATGATATATTTCTGTCTCTACACAGATGCTCATCATTAGCCCTTCATGGTGCTCATTAAGTCACTCCTCTCTTTTTAGTCGGTGAGCGCCGTGGCAACGTAGAGACCACCTGTGTCAGAGAACCATCAGTGCTGCATTAACAGCAGCCATTGAGCTTTGAGTGTTGTTCTGGAACACTCTATCGTCATGGTGACATGATGTGGTGGGGGATTATGCCGGGGCTCTGCTGAGGCGCCGTTTCAGAGATTGAGAGCTTTAGAGAATCAAGGGGAAATTAGTGTCTGTGTATATTCTGATCCTGTTTATTTTGGCTTCCCCAAGTGTCATTCCATCCAGAGTTATGGAAAAATAACTGAAACAATAAAATAAAACCAAACAATAAAAACCAAAAAATGAGTAAGTAATGAGAAGCTACAACTAAAAATTCGACACGACTGAGGTTGTTCATCAATGAATCGGAATTTCACAGAAGGGAAGATACACAATTATAAAATGGATAGTTCACACTAAATACAATCTGAATGCGCAGCATTTCAAGCTGGTGTGAAATAAAGGCACACCTGTGGCTGCACAGTCTATATTAATGTGCCAAGTTTGCCATGTTGCTTGGCAACCATAAACGCCCTATATTACCTGGTGAAATGTGTTATTATTATTTTCATTATTAATAATAACAAACAAAAATAGTCTCTGTGGGCTTACAGCCCATGTAACTGCACGCAATTACATTCATATATCTTGTAGAACATTGCTTTAAAGACCTCCGCATTCATGTCCATACACACAAACGCCCACACATGTATTCATACCTGTTCTGCTTATGAATAAGAAACACAGAGGTGCTATATTTAAACACTGGCATTGATTACACAGTGCGTCCTTCGTCACAGCTCTAGTACGTCATTTCTGAGGCTCAATGGGAGTCCCTCTCTGATCGTATCGCATCTGCTGCTTCAGATGTGATTCCTCACGATTTTAAAACCTCTGTCCACCGCGTGACAGTTGCTCTCTATATTGTCATGTACCGTTCCATCTCCCCTTCTCTGAAGACACACTCTTCAGAAATCTCTGTGCTCTCCTCTAAGCTGAGCGGAATGCGTCTGTGTTTACAAGTGATTCCGTGGAATTTTCATCGATGTTTCTCCGATCCTTTGCGCCTGATCCTTGTGTTCTCAGACTGTTCTCTGTGGGCTGTACATCGACATTCCCTTGAAACAGGTGATAATGTAAAGGGGGAGAATGAAATGGCTTGTGTAAATGACAGATGAAATTAAAATCAGCTCTCTTGTGCATACTGTTATAACCCCGAAGACAAAGATGTCTTTTTAAAAGATATTTATGGGCTTTTAGACCCAACAGTACCAAGGAGGTTTATTATAACTTTCTCCAGATATTCATGAGCATTCCCATTCATATTAATAGCAGTTGCTCAGCTGGGGCGAGACTTTTCAAAACAACACGATTTATACAGAACATACACCTATACCAGTATATATCCATTAAGATATAACATAATATCACATATGTATTTTGCAGACAAAATGTGATTTATTCAAGCCATACAACACATTTTATATAGCATTCCCTGGAAATCAAACCTCTGGTCATGGTGTTGCCAGCACTATGTTGTATCAGCTGAGCTATGGGCAATATTATTTAACATTATTTACCTCTCTCTGAATGCATGTATTTGATTTGTGTACACGCAATCCTCTTCAGATAATCTGTTCATGTAAATACATGGTTCTGAAGTCTTGAACTGGAGGAACAGCCCACAGTGTAATAGTGATTAGCTTCTTTCCTGTGTGTCTGCATGTGGTCTTTGCTGGCACAGTATAGACCAGCTGGTGGCTGAATCAACCCATTATCAATTCAAAGAAACATTGATTATCATTCAATCAAAAGGACCATTAAACAGCTTACTCCAAACATGGCACACAAGACTGTATTTTTACGGTATCTGATGAGAATGTCAGTGGTGTGTGCCAGTCTGCCAGTGCACAAATCAATGCCACTATGCCAAAGGAGGTTGTCTGTCATTGCTCTGAGGTGGTTGAAGGGCTCTTGGTGTATGTTAGGTGGGTGATTTCTGGTTAATAGGGTCAGTCCATACTGTGTCTTCTGGTCCCTAGAATTGGCTTGGGTTCCTCCTTCGGTGTAAACCTATAAGATATATTTGTCAGTTTTATCACCTGCCGGGCGAATCTGATTGCTAAGCAATCAGCAACCACCAGCTCACCTCTCCGATACATAAATGAGGTATCATTTATGTATCTGTAGCACAAACGGTACGGGAAGGGTCAGGTAAATATACCCCATATTTGAGGTTATGAGTTCACAATGAACTATACCAAAACAGTCACCACAATATATGTCTTAGAATCTTAAATTCACATTTGACAATTTCCACAGGCTTGGAAATAGTCAAAATCATTTGTATAGAAAATACATAACATGCTTAC
>JAZGTJ010003664.1:0-34297 GCA_036877575.1 Botia almorhae
GCACTGTTCAGCAAGATTGATTGTGCCGAAGACAGCAGTGCAAGGATAATTGTAATCCTCAATAAATGTAACATAAATAACAACAATTTAAAAGTGTGTAGTGTGTGTATGTATATAAGTGTGTGTGTTGTGTGTGTGTGTTTGTGTGTATATATATATATGTGTATATATATATATATAATACAAAATAAAGCTTTTGGTGAAAAAATTGTGAAAATGCATAATCCGTCATCCTCTACCTACAACCAACAATAGCGAGTGCTGTTGAGCTTTTCTTCTCCAATGTCTCCAAAGCCCAAAGGATCAGATCCAGTTTCTTCATGTAGCTTGTGCTTTTAGGGCTCGTATGGATCCTGTGAGAATATTACTTACAGATGGGCCTTTCACACAAGGTATGAATAGCCAGACCATCTCAACGGCCTCCACAGACATGACCAAGAGGGTTTCTAATGGATCGTCTGGATCCTTGATTTCGCAGTCCGTCTCCATGACGCTGTAACATGCAGATGGTCGGTCGATCTCACAGACGCCTTTCTTGAGCACCTCGGCCAAGCTTCGCATGCACACGCAACACAGCCCTGCATCGCATTACTGCACGGGCCATAGAATGCCCGTCTCTTTCAGCATTTGTATTTCAGGTGCTGAGAGACTTATGACATGCCTTAGTGATGTTGTAGCATTGAGATGGATGGCCAATGCACACATGACTTTTGCTGTCTGTCTTTGTATGGGATGTATAAGGAATCTTGAAGTAACTAATGCTTAGATTTCACATTACCACCTATATTGTATATATTACATATATTACCAGGATATATTGTATTGAGCTCACAGGTCTGTGTGTATATGTCCGTCCTGCATTGTGCCTTATATCACTGGATATATTGCACAGCCTTTATCTGAAAGCACAATATAAGCTGTGCTGTAAATCAGCAAGCGTTTCCATGACAGCCTGTGCTTCCTTTTCCTGAAACATGTTGGAGCTGCAGCTCTCTCTCTCTGTCTCTCTCTCTGTCTCTCTCTCTCTCTCTCTGTCTCTCGCTCTCTCTCTGAAGTCTATCACTGATTTAATCATGTCTGATTGGCTGCACTTTAGGATGAGATAAAGATACGACCCTTCCAAAAATGATGGTGTTTGATTGATTGATTAGATTAGGTAAATGGTTGGTCCTTTGAAATAAGATACAAAAAAATACAATTACACAAATGTGACCTGTGGTGGAAAAATGAGTCAAAATGAGCATGGGCTAATTATGAGCTACAGGCAAAATAAACGAAAAATGTCAATTTTGGTCTAATTTGAGGTTTTCACAAGAATGAGGTTCATTAAGCCCTCGTCTAGTGATCACAGTGCTCCCAAAAGCCGTTTTCTGAGAGGTGTACCTAAATCTTTCCTTTGTTTTAATAATCCATGACAAATGAGGTCTGGTGCTTCAGACAGGTGTAGCTTATTTATTTTTTGTCTGATTCCAGCAAATCATACATCACTCGTACGTTTTTTTAATGGAATATGTGAAAATACCAAGAACTCATTTTGGAAAATGTGTTCACTGTGACTCATTTTGGCAGCAAGGTTCTACCGTGGTTTTGTGGACAGATACATGGTATCTAGTCAAATTCATTTAGTACAGTGTATACTAAATGAATTTCAGTGCTACAGTATTTACTTGGTTCTTGTTGGTAATTCAAAGAATACTGTGGTGCCATGTCCACAAAACCACAGTAGAACCATTGATACATTATTGTATTTTAAAAGTAGACAGAAAGTGAGAACAGAGCATTCAGTCATTCTAGAAAGTTGATAAGATGTCCCACTGTGCCTCGCCGCCAGCTATCCTGTCCTTTTGAGTATCTGTATTGCAGTGTTGTATTTCAGAGGCAGGCTGATATTTGAGCTGTTAACAGCTGGACCTTCAGTGGCAAAAACAGCAAACAGGAGTCGTAACTGCTGTGGGGAGAGCCAGAGCAGTGACAGTAGGAAGTCAAACACATGTCTTTCCTGCCCTGCCCGTGGCCACAGCCCAGAGACCCTATGTGAACTGATCTCTTGGCAAAAGCTCCGAGCGCCTCTCCCCGGAGAACACATTTCTGAATCACAGCCAAAAAAACTGTATTTGTGGTGTGGTGTTGATGTGTGTGCACATGGACCTTTGCCCTCCAAAAACCCTGGATAGCAACAGCCTGAAGTTACTTCACCTACTTCATGCAGTGTTACTGTGCATCTCTCGCTCTCTCTCGCGCTCTCTCTCTCTCTCTTGCTGTCTGTCTTCTCTTCTCGCACCCTCAATTTTAAACAAACAGCTCATGCAGTTTCACTATGCATCTCTCTCTATTTTCCCTTTCTCTCTCCCTGTTGCGCTCTCTCACTCTTGCCGTCGATCATTTCGCACCCTCTGTTCAAACAAACAGCTCTACTGCAAGGCCATCATCATGCCTCCCATAACCCAGCCCACTTGTTTTCACAGGTTTTACCTAAAGCAAACTTCTGTTTTTGTTTTCATAGCATTGGAAGGGTTGGGTTCTTTTGTTTGGGGCTTTTGTTGCC
The DNA here is from genome assembly GCA_036877575.1 of Botia almorhae. Lineage (NCBI taxonomy): Eukaryota > Metazoa > Chordata > Actinopteri > Cypriniformes > Botiidae > Botia > Botia almorhae. The sequence continues at coordinate 2,546 of JAZGTJ010003664.1, forward strand.
TGCCGCTTCATCTTTACTACATTTACTATTTTTACTGGCCAAAAAGAAGTGATATACGCACTGTGTTGTCAGAGTTGCATTCCAGAGAGGGAACACTGACCGTAAGCTGAATTATGTGTGTAAATGTGCGAGAGTGCAGGCGAGCGTGTGCTTTTTCAAGCCCCACTGTAAGCCACAGAGTGCCAGAAATCTTTCAGGAGGGTGTAACTTGGATACGCAGCGAATTCTTTCCAGATGTTCAAAATTACTGTCACAAAAATATTTTTCATCTAGCGAGACTCGTGGGGGGTAAATGCAGTCACGTAGATTGTGTTTTTATTCATTATTTAAACAAAGCCTGAAAACCAGTGCCAGCCGAAAAGTTGTGCGTCGCTAAATAAATATTCTTTTTTGGTGTGTTTGTTTCAGAGGGAGAGAGGTTGGCTTTTGAGGTTTGTGCTGATCTGTCACTGTTTACGCCTGGCTTTTGGTCTAGACTTAGAACAAAAGAACAAAAGGGGTGGTCAGGGTTGGCAGAAGAGAGGGGCTTCTCAAAGCTGTCGTTAAAGAGACGGATGCAGCCAGAGAGTAAGGAATGCCTAAAATGACATTCGGAGAAGATGAGAGGATGGAGATCTGGCACTGGATCAGTCATGTGGACCAAAAGATTAGCAAAGCCAATACAGGCTGCTAGCTTCTCTGTGTTGCCTTTTTCTTTCATCCCCCGTTCTTCCATCCCTTTATTTAGTTAAGCCTATCTGCCAACCCTCGTCCCCAAACGAGTTTGACCATCCGTTACACACGGCTCTCAGTGGAATGCCGCAGGCCGGCCCCTCCTTCCTCTTTTCCTGTGTCATTCTGCCCCATTAGGACACAGCCGTCTGTTGGCTCAGGCCTGGCTGAACCAGAGCTGCCTCTGAGTGGACCCCACTTTGGCTCAATAGTCAGACTCAGGGCTTCAGCTGCTCTCTTGCCCTCGTGAGACTGACAGGAGCTGGACTGCCACCACTCATTAGCTCTGTTCCAAACCCTAGTGAACGGTTATGCTGTTTTATGCCTGCAAAAATAAATGGAACCGTGTGAGTGACTGATTTGAAGCACTCTACATAAGCAGCAACTTTGGGAGTCACAAAAAAAACATTCCTCACAGAATGACTACAGGAGACACTACAACAATCAATTTTTAATTAGTAAGTAGGTTTAATAAAGATTTATTGCTGTAGCACCTTTTAAAACAGTGTTTACAAAGTGCTTTACAGAAAACCTATAACAGTCCAAGTGCACTGGACAATTTTATTGCTACTTCTCAGTATTAAATGACAATTTTTTGTGCCATTTATAATCCATTTACATCCATCTTGGATTTAATTTTTCACAGAGCTTGGCCCAGTGCATTGTGGGATTGCCTAAAGCACACTTGCTATGCCAACTTATAATTTCACAGCAACAAGACATCTTAAACAAAATAATTAGGTTGCCTATCTTTTGGACTAGCCCTTGCATCTGGAGTGTGTCTACACAGCTAACAGGGAGCATTCTCAGTATATTGGCTAACGTTCTCAAAAAGTTATCAAAAACATTATTGCAGTAACGTCAAACATTTTTTAAAGTTATGTATTGTTCAGGAATTAGTGAAACATTTAAAAAATGCTACAGAATTAAAAAAAAAATTAAATAACGTCTTTATAGCCAAACAATAATGTTACCAATGTCTAAACAACAGGACATTTTGAACAGTTGTAGAACTTTCAAGATTACATTGTTAACCTTTTGTGTTACTTAATGGGAACGATAGGGAAACATTCTTTTAACCCAAAAATGTTAGCTGGGTACGACAATCCAATCTCCAATCAGGTCTCCTCCGTTCGATCACCTTCCGTTTCACTCCTGCAGAAGCCGTATGCGTGCCCTCCTCTTAGTTATTTGTTTTTTAAATGGTCTGATTTATTTGCTCAATTTTCCACACGTACAGCACAGTAAAATGCAAGCTAATTCCCGCTCACTGTCGCATCTCTGACGCGGTATGACTTGTGGTCATGAAGACGGATACTTGGAAGGCAGGGAGCTGATGGGAAGCGCTTATGACCCAAGGTTATACAACCATTCTCGGCACAGGGATTAATTGTGTGAGATCTTACTGATGATTGCTGCCGTGAGGTCTGACTGAAATCCTGTTAGCCCGAGTCAGTACATTTGAGGAAGAGGCTGCAGCCGCGGTGATGCATGGCAACTGCAGTGAACAAATTGGAGACGCAGAAATGAATCCTCTCTGTATCTTCTTGACCTTCTCAGAGAGATATTATTTTAGATGATAATGTTTTGCTTGCTATAGAGACTGTTCTAGCTTTGAAGAGTAGGCTTGTTATGGCAAAATGTTAAATGCTCTCATTTGTACGTCGCATTGGATAAAAGCTTCTGCTAAATGAATAAAATGTAAATGTTCAGAAGCGATTTATCAATCAAAAAGAAAAGCAACTTTCTGTTTTCAGAGCTAAGGCTGTGTTCACAGTGCAATATTAGCTTACTGCCTACTAAACACCATGCAGTGTGCACTGTATACTGCCTGCTGTTATCTTAAAACAGAAAGTGAAATGGTAAACATTATTCCACAGTACAAGTATTAAACAGCAGTATACTACTATACTGTACAGTGTTGTCATGACTCCACTTACTTTACTGGAACTGGAAGGTCAAGTGCATTGCATTGTGGGAAACAGTATATTGGTAAGCTCTGGTTTATACAGCATATATTGGTAGAAGTAGCAGGTTATCCAGATCTCTTATGCATACAGAAAATCCACATTCAGTACTGTAGCTGAAGCAAAAGTAGTACGGTAGTGTGCCGTATTGAACACAACTGTAGTTTGTCATTTCCTTTTAGGTTTTTATATGCACATTTATTATGTATTAATCTAGTTCCTAATTTACACTTTTTATATTCACAGATGATTCAAAAGCAGAACGTTGTTCACACAAACATAACTGCTGTCTTTTAGCAAAAATAGAAGCGTTTTAGATGGTTGTTGTTTTTGAGGCGTGAAGTTGCCTTTCAGCTGTACACATGGGTGGTCTTGGGGGGCTTTTCTCCTCTTTATCCAGTGCGAATCAGAAACAGACACGATAACCACCTGAGTGTTATTGGTATTCAAAAGCATTTTAATTGCCAGTCGTTTTTCTCATTTGCCTATCTTCCCCATTTGCTGCGGCTCACCTTATCTCCTTCTCAATTTGCCATTGTGCATGGCTGATATTTATCTCCCATACCTCTTCATCACTCCTTACCAGGAAAAACAGATGAAATTAATACCCAGCTGACATTTTTTAGTAAGGAACCATGCTGTGCAATTACAAACCCCTTAATTATGTGCAAATTCACATCAACGACAACACAAGATTATTGAGGGTCTGAAATGCGATATCGCACTCATGAATTGGCCTTAGCGTTTCTCGTGTAGAAAACTCTAGGTGAACTTTGGGCTTAAGGTCCATATGTTGTTTTCTTTAGCTTGTTTCCTTAACAATGTCCTTTGTTAGCCTTCGTTCCTTGGACTGTTGCTAAGGAACACCCTCTAAAGAGCCCTGCGGTTCACCTCACAGCTTTGAGGTTGCGCTCAGCACTTGAGAACTCTCATATAAAAGCGTTGTCTATATGCAAAACCATTGTGCTGAAAACAAAAAGTGTAAAATAAAACAAAACACGATTGACGCATTAAATGCGTACAAAATATTTAGAATTATCGCGATCAACTGTCTTTCAGTTGTGGGTGTTCCATTCTTGCTAAAATTAGAAAGCGTGAAAAAAAAAACATGCAACAGACTCATTTTCGGAACCCCGTGGCTTACCCACAAAGTCCTCGCAATCCTACGAGGCACGCTATGCAAGTGCACGCACACACACGCATAAACACAGCGCTGGGTTCAGGAGTTCACCTGCGTAATAGTTGTCATGGAGGCAAAGCCGGTATCTGCAGCAGCAGATTTTTCCCCCATGCGGAGCGGATCATCCATGATGAAGACCCCACTGAAGGATACTCAGATCAGAGAAAAATTCTCATCCTGCCTTTAGGCGGTACCAGATCTCTGTCTGGCTAACTGAGGGGGCTTTTTTTGTTGTTTTCATGGAAAATGTGCACATCGGTGCTGGAGGGGGTTTCTTGGTTTGTGCCCCATCATTTGGTCAAATTTGGGTATTTTCACTGGGAAAACAAACTTTATGGATGGTAAACCTAAAACCTGAGTGTTTCCTGAATGGTACTGATGTCATGGTCAAGTGATTGTTTGTTTATGTAAATAAATAAGATCTTACTCCAGCTCTCCCAGAAGTTTAAGTTTTGCTTTTTGTGTATATTTTTATATACACTGTTTGTATAAGCACCAAAACTCTTTGCTAGCCAACATGTTCAAATGTAAAGAACTGAAAAATGTCTCTCAAGTAGTTTTAATGATTTTAATTTCCAGAAAATGGTCAGTTTTAGATGAACATGCCACAAAAGTCTATAAAAAAGCAACTTATAAACATCTTTGAAACACGATTAATTTACCCAAGCAGCAAAATTGCTTATAATATTAAAACCTATTTTCAGAAAACTTTTATAGTATACTTAGTTTTTATTTTTATTCACAGTCATTTTTTTACAGTTTCAAGCCTAAACCTTTAACAAAATCACAGCGGACAAAGACAAATTACATTTAAGGTACTTTTTTTTTTAGAAAATATAATGTCATGATAATTTTACTAGGAAACTACTGACAAAACTACTGACTGCCTTTCAGATTTTTAACTTTCTGGTTAGATGTTGTGGTGAAATCTTTCTGTGATTTACCCTCTTATGCTTGTCTGTTATACAGTATGTTTGCTTAATTTTTAACATTTAGAATTTTTATATTAGAATTTTCTTTTTCTTTTTTAAATATTATAATTTACACATTGTAAATTTATAATTAAAACAATATTGTTGCAATTAAAATATTTTCTAGTTTAATGCTTTCTGTTTTAATGCGCTTGGAATTTTTTTTTAAATTCCTTTTGTTTTAATAAGGACAGTGCTCAACAGTCACACACTGTAAACAAACTGACGTTAGCCCAAGGGGCTGATTTTCATCTGTCACACAGAAATATGTTGAAATATATATCCATAAATGAGGCTTTAAGATGTGAATACTTGTGTGTGGTGCTCTGACATATGGGCAGAGACAAAATGAAGTTTCTGTTCTTATTAACATAGATAATGTCGTTTTGCATTAGAAATGAAGACATTCGGTGTCCATTATTCATGTTATGCCACAATTTTGAAATAGGAATTCATGATTGCTGAAAAGAGGCATATTTATCTCCGCTTTCACAGGGGTGCTAATAGGCTCTTTAGAAATCGCTCATTACTTTCTCATTTTGAATTCCGCTCAAGGCTGTCTATGGGTTGTCAGAAAGTTAATCAAAGCTTTGTTTCTGTGTGGTATGCTTGAGTAATCCATATGCCACTCCACTGTTAGAAGTGAGATACTTCACATAAGCCACTTTACATGTTTTTCTTCTTCGCTCACAAGTTATTCATCCATTTCAGAACACTGACCCTTTATCTTTAAAAAAACTTTATTCGAACAATTAAAAATAAATGACTCTAGAATAAAGTGGAAGTTTCTTTTGACTTTAGTTTCTCTTGGAAGAATGTAGTTCTGAGGTTGGATGGGCAGACATGCTAACTGTCAGCCTAGAACACACCCAGCTAACAATTTGAGACCGCGAGAACGCTTCGCTAACAATTCCATTAAGCAACAGAAATGTTAAAAATGTTCTGTTGAATTCAAATATTTTTTCATTCTGTAACGTTTTTAAAGAATTTTCACCTTAAAAAGGGCATGATGTATATGATATATAACGTTAGAAAAGTTCTACTAACGTTACTGCAAGAATATATTGAGAACTTTGAGAGAACGTTAGCCAATGTTCTGAGAACATTCCCTGTTAGCTGGGCAGACGCATGGAGGGCTAGAAGTCAGTGATTAGCGAGACAGGCTGCGGATCAATTTGGCCTCACACAGACTTTTGAAGCTTTCCGCTGTGCTAATCAATGAAAACTGCCCATTCGTTAATGTTTAGAGATGGATGGAATACAAACGGCTACATCTGGCATCATTCTTGTGTTGCTGCCAACACACACACACACACACACACAGACTTATTGTACCCTGAGTGCTCGTTGTATTTTAATCCTGTTTAATTTTTTGTGTTAGTGAGTAACTGTTGACCCATCTTGATTTCTCTTTCACATGCAGCTGACATTTTATTTTTGTTTGTTTGTATGTTTGCCCTCTCCCTCTTTTGCTCCATTAGTCCTTCATCTTTACTAAAAGACATCTTGCCTCAAGAGTGTTCTTCATCTCTCTTTGGTGGACATGTTTAGCAGTCTTTTCTTGTATTGCGAAGACTCTATGGTTTCCATCATCTGACTGGATTTTAGTCCCTTCGGCAGCCAGAGTCAGTTCATTCGGCAGCCATCTTGGCAATGACCCTGGGCTGCTATTTTCGATCTAGTAAAAAGTCATACAAGTACATCTCCTATCCTTATACCATCTTTGATCTATTATTTTTGTACTTGAAACAGTGGCTGCAGCCCTTCAGACAAATGTAATCATGTTTTCCCTTTTTCTGTGTCATGCTTTTTCATGTCAGCTTGGTCATGTCAGCCGAGTAGTACCTACTCAGGTAATTTTCCTGACAGTCTACAATTGCTTTCCTATAGGTTATGTTGATGTAAACTGTTTTTTGCTTATGAGGTGTTTTCCAGGGTTGCGCTAAAAGGATAAGCCTGAAACTGTTCTCTTTTCCTTTAGCTCTCAAATGTTTCACTTCAGTATTATTCCCAGAAGTCTAACCCCATGTCAGTGACCTTTGACATTTAACCTTTAACCTCTGCCCTCTGTTTGTCCCACAGGAGCAGAGCCCCAGTAACCAGACATCACTGGCCATGATGCAGGAACCGCAGGAGGTTGTGGAGGAGACGGTAACCATAGAGGAGGACCCCGGCACGCCCACCTCTCATGTTTCCGTGGTTACCTCTGAAGATGGAACCACACGCCGAACAGAAACTAAGGTACCAGGCTTACAGCTGAACTATGTGATTATGTGATATAGAACTATCTCTGTTTACATATTGTGCCAATATTAGAATGGCATTTCTTAAACTTGTAAATGGACACAGCACTCTGTTGTGATGGTCTTAAACAGAGAACTGTAGAGACACTCAAAGATAAGCTCTCCCTCCATGTAACAGAATATGAATATTTCAAAGGTTTCTTAGGACTTTTTAAAAGTTATTAAATATATTATTGCATTTTACAAAATGTAGTGTAGAACTGCACCAGCATGAAGAAATCATTTACTGACATCTAGTTAGTGTGTAGTTAGTGTTTGTGTAGATTAATGATGTGTTTTCTTATGTGGTTTGCAATAGTCAGAGAGTTCCAGAACAAACCCGATCAGCTCTTTAGTTTTCACACAAACGAGGTCACATGACAGACTAGTGCTTGTGTACCATTTAACAACAAATTAAACAAAGTAAATTTGCATAAATACATTAAAAAGGATAGACTGGACATACTTTTAAAGCTATGGTCTCCAAACATCAGAACAAGCCTAAAAATAGAATGTGTTTTAAAAATCTTGAGTGTTTCAGGATGCAAAAATGTTGCTTTTAATCATCCTAAACGCAAACTTTCTTTTTTTGTTAAAAAATGTATCTTTCCATTTTTTTTTACTTTGCATTGGGTTACAGAAATGTTAAACATTTTATTTTGAAAGTTCTAAATATCCAGTTTTTTTCCAATAATGTATTAACGTTATTGGAATAATGTTATTTAAGCTTTTGTTAAATCTGTAACTTTTTTAAAAACATTCCACTGACAATTTAAAAATAACGTTTTCAATATGATATAAAATGTTAAAAACGTTCCTCTAACATTACTGCAAGAATGTTTTTGATATTTTAGCCAATGTTCTGTGAATACATTCCCTGTTAGCTGGGGAATTGCAAAAATTGTAAAACATTCAGATGCCTTTCTTGTGAAATGCTTATTTTAACACCATACCGCTTTGTTCCATTTATTGTACTTTGTAGACTTTGAAGGCACATTTTCCTAATTGCCATTTTGTTTTGTTGTTCATAAAAGGACAATTTGACTAGTATGAAGGTGAGTTAAAATCTCTCCCTCACATTGGCATTCTCACACACGCACTTGCCTCCTGTTGTCAGTCACCATTACTTTGTGCCGTTGAAGCTCAACAACACCTAGCGTCTCACTGGTGTGAAATCACTGCATATAGCTTCGATTTGCCCGGCGTTCACCTCTTCATGCCTTCTACTGATATAATACTGTACATCCGTGGGCACACACAAACAAACATCTGTATGCATGCACAAGCATACGCCTCAGATATCAACTAATGTGCACACGTGCTGAAATGTAGGTGTAGGAAGTACAGTAATAGGTAAATATAATTCTACCGCTGTACTGGGTTTGTCACCAATAAATCACTCACACACTGCACACGCTATGAATTAGACACATAAACACACGAGGAATAAAATCACAGCATGCACAGATGTATAGGTCTTTCTGTCATCGTGTTGGTGCTCGTGGTGCTATCAGAGCTGTGGGGACAAGCTCATAGGCATGGGAATTGAAATATACCCTGTAAATGTGTCAACACGTACGACTGAAAGCAGCTGCTTGACTGCCCTGTTGGTCAGCGACTTAACAGGCAGCTTTTCTATTAAGGTACCTCCCCAAGAAACTGGTTTCAGAGGGGGCCGTAACATCACAGCTAATGATCTACAACAAATTCAAGTGAGCTTTGGAGATAATCTGGAAAATGTTTGATTTAGTACATAGTCTCACACAGACGAGATGCCAGGAGACATCAGACGGTTAGTCAGCAGACTGTGGGCGGTCCATACGTGTGCCGTCTAAGGTTGAGACTAATGACTACATTGGTCTTTTCTCAATTGAGAAATATGGATAGCTATATACGTTTAAAATTAAGTATATTCATTTCATCTATTTGTTTATTCATTGATTTAAAGCTGTAGTCCGTAGCTTTTGCCTCTCTACCGCCATCTCTGTTGAAACATAGAATTGCACATACTTGTAAAGTTTATTCTTAATGTGGATAACAAGTTTTAATTCTGAACAACTGCTGTAAGAACAAGCTACAAACACTATCTACGGCACACGAACATGATTTCGTTTTACGTAAACGATTTAGTAGTTTAGCGGTTCCTTTCTGTTTACATGCAGTTGTGAATCTGGATAAGTTCATGCTGAACACTGGTCTGTCATGTAGTTGCTCAATAACTAATATTTGCTCATTTTGGCTTATTTTACTTTAATGTGTGTAATAAAATGTAAAGTAACCTGCAGTTTTATTTTAACAGAGATTGTGTTAGAGAGAAAACGTTAACATAACATACCAACATACCAAAAGTTAACATAACATACCAGTTTTAACATACCATCAGTGTTATAAGCCTGCATTTTTAATGTTTTCTCTGTATTTTCCTATTCAGAAATGTTGTATTCTGTTAAAGGATTGTTCAATTAAATGCTGGAATTGCTCTTTTGTGAGAGACAAAATGAGACAACAAAATGATATTGTCTTCAAGGCATTATTGTATTTTTTGTTTTGTTTTGCTAGACAACTCATGTAAAAATTTATATTCTGGCCAAGTTTATGTTTTGAACTGTTCTGGACTATTAACTAAGCTTTGTGAAAAACATCCTCGCTTTTTAAACGTTTGAACTGCTTTTTCATTTACCCGTTTCCCATTGATTTTTATAAGAGTTGACAGTTCCATTATAACTGTTTTTCTGACTCATGCCTCCCGAACTGTCATACATTTCGCCACAGGTGACGAAGGTGGTTAAAACCATCACACGCCGCACCTTCCAGCCAATGATCCTGACTGAATCCAAACCTTCTACTCCCATAGCCACACCCATCCCTCCATCGACGCCAACACCATCTGAAACCAAACCAGTAAAGAGTGTTTCTGTGTCCATGCCTGTCGCTCCTCACTAACTTTGTAACTTACAGCTGTTGTGGCAGAGCTCTGTAAAACTAAACACCAGAGTGATCATAAAACCCTTATAGAACTGTAAAATCTGCCCATGACGCCTTCATGCACCTTTTAACAAGCGAACATTAGTAAACACAACCAGTGCTGTAGATAGACACCTTTCATTAGAGGCAACAGTAACCTTGGTAGTTAAGCTGAGTTTAAATATAAACCTCAGTGCCCTTCCACCTTTTTTTAATTAAAGAGTCTCTAAACCAACCAGTGTTTCGCACAATATTCACTTTTCTAAAGGGGATTATTTTGTAGACACCTCTGGAGGGGTCCCTGTGGTGTATGAAGGGCCCAGTTGATAAACTGTGTTCCCATGTTCTCTCGGCATTGAAAAAGTAAATTAGTATTTTTGTCTGTTTTTTTCAGTACAAAATTTCCAACCAACATCAAAACAAGGTTGTGTAAGATTATAAGACTATATATTTATTAGGTTTTAATTTCACCTTCACTATACAGTATTTGGTTAGATTTAAAAGCTATTTCACTGTGGGATAGAACAAACTGCGTTTATATTTATGTATTTGGCAGATTGTATTTATCAAAGCATTTGTTATTCTAGGTATAGATTGCATTTTATTAGTTTGTGTTTTCTCTGTAAATCAAACCTGCGATCTTGCGGTTGCTAGCGCCACGCTTTACCATAATATTGCAAGATAACTTCATTTATACTCTCTGAAAGGTGTGATGCAAGTCAGTGCAGTGTTTCTGACTGTGTGTCCAAATAAAGGTTCATCAGAAGCCCAGAGGCTCTTGTTAAACCGAAGAGAGAAGGAATCATTTATCAGGACTCCGTTGAAATGAAACAGAATGACATTGATCAAGACGTTCAATACCAGACATGCAGTATTTATTAAGTTCATCTTGTGCCTTATTTCGACGGTGAACGTGTGTTTTAGGTCCATCCATTCAGTTGTGAATGTTTTCCTGAATCATAATTTGCATCTCGCAACTAAAATTCTGGTGTTATATTAACCTGCTACATGCTAACCTCACATATGTGTGTTTAAGGGGTGTTCACACTGACACTGATTTAAAATGTCAAAGTAAACTGAAAACTGTGATGTTTTTTATTGTTTCAGCCGACATGAGCAACAGTTGGCAAAGTTGAACAGAATGTATATGCTCCTCCTCATGACACTAAAGATGAGTAGGAGCGTCTGCAAGCAACTAACAGCAAGCAGTACAATGACTTGCTGACCTTCCACAATCAGACCTTGCATCACTGTCAGTGTAATTGCCTCTGATGTGTTTAATGATGTTTGCTAAAATTCGCTTCACTTCAGACTGAAAAAACTATACAATTTACACATTTATAGAAGTATCAGACCGCCCCCCAAAAAAATATATATATATAGTAAATGAGTGAGGGAATAAGTGAATAAGTGAGAGAATGAGTAAATGAATAGGCAAAGGAATTAGTAAATGAACAGATGAGTGAATGAACAGATGAGTTACTGGATGAATGAAGGAACGAACTAATGAATTGGTGAAGGCACGAACAAATAAGGGACAAATTAAAGGTTAAAAGGGGGAATGAGTGAAGGAATGAGTGAATTAATACATTTATGAAAAGGTGAAGGAATCCGTCGAATTCATTCAGTCTTGTCCCTGTTGATACAGAGACACCTCCCTTCAGACATCAAACCCTGACAACCGGCCACTTACCTTATAAGAGCTCATCCACCAATTCAACAGTCACGCTTCATCTCCAGTGGCGATAATTTCTATCAAGCTCATTAATTTCTGAAATGAATTTACAGCCATAAACAGAATCACCAATTAATTGTGCTGCAGAATTCACTGGGCAGCAAATTGGTTTCTGTATCGGCGTCGAACCTTCAGCAGCGGGGCCGTCCATTCTCCTGACGTCCTGTGAAACGGGGACTGGATTAGGACTCAGCAGGGAATAGTGATTTATTAAAGTTGAGTCATAAAAACGTTGAGTGCCCGGTGACAGACACACAGAACTAGAACATGAATCAAAGGATGTGAGCTTGTATTCAGTGACTGGCGTCTGCTGACAGTTCTTGTCCACGTTGATTTACTGTTACTAATGCACACCGGCCAGTCTGTGGTGTGTGTGTGTGTGTGTTTTTACCACAGAGAAACGTTAAAGAGAACTTGTATAAGAAACTTTGAAACAACAGAGACGGTTGTTATCGTCCTTATTTTCAGTTCCAGCTGTTTCATTATTGTTCAAAACAAAACATTTTGAGGGACTATATATGCAGTCACTTCATTCCGCCGACTCGCAGTGTGACAATCCACTTCCCTGCCGATATTAGACCACTAAATCAGTGTGCTGCATTTCACTCATAAATGCCTGTGGTTGTTTTGGCTGCTGTGATTTGAGCAATCTGACATAATGGCTGTACTCTGAATGGCTCTGTATCATGTACTGTATATATGCCCTACCTAGGGCATATAAAGCAGACGATGGCTCGCTTTAACACTGCAGAAATGGCCCAAACTTCCATTTCAACCATTACGATGGCAACCACCAAACTCCTCTGTTCTTCTGTTGATGTTTTGGTGTTTCTCCATCATTGTAGGTGACAAAGATGGTCAAGACGGTCACAACACGAACGGTTCGACAGGTGCCGCTGGGTCCAGATGGCCTCCCTCTTCCAGAAGGCTCGCCTCCGCTGGGGAGCTACACTGACTCCATTGATCGCCGCTATGTAAAGAACGGTGACCGCTTCATCACGCCCCAGGCCACCTCCACCCTCACACGCTCCTACAACAATTACGGAGACTCCTACAACGACACTCCAGATGCTCAGTTTCGCCATTACGCTCTTCACGACGGTTATGGAGATGTGACCGACAACTATGGAAGCCTTTCTCGTGGAGTCAACTACAGGCCCTATAGGCCCTATATGGCCACTGGAGGATACCGGCCGGAGAACAGCTACACTCTCCCCATTCGGAAGGAAGACTATGGGCACATGGCTCAGCCGCAGGTCCCTATGGGCAGCAGCACTGTGGATCTCAATCGTTCTCAACCCGAGCGCTTCCAGCCCGAGCCCTACGGCCTGGAGGATGACCGCCGCAGCCTGGGAGCCGATGACGAAGAGCCGTACGACCTCGAGCCTGATTATTCCACGGCTAACCGCCGCACGCTGCCCGGACGTACCATTCGAGAGCCGCTACGCAACGGCCCTCGTGTAAGGTGAGGTTTTAATTTGGTTTGTTTGCTTAACGCTGTGGGTTTTGTGGACTGAAAGTGGGACGTGTTTTCTTATGGATGATTGTAAACAGCCTTGATGTGATTGCCTACTTAAGGTATTCAAATGTGTCGTCCCTGGAGAAGCACAAAGATGGAGGTTTGTTTCTTGCATAATGGAAGGTTACTTCCAAGCAGGGCTACAGCAGCATGTGTGAAAGGATATTTGACAAGACCATTGATGCCTGTTTAAAGATGTACCTGAAATGACATTATCGCATTGTGTAGATGACAAAAAAAGAAAGATGCAAGTGATTAAATTAAAGATTGCACAGTGTTCTTGTTTGTTTGCTAACGTGTTTGTGTGGAAGTTTAATCAAGGGCTCCGTTTTCTCTCCTCGAAAATCATCTTTCTGTTGAGATGTGTGACCCTTGTGAGGACAACCAAAACCTCCAGGTCCATTTACTGAAAGCCAGTCTAAAACATCAACATAATGAGTTATTTCCTTCTTAAATTAAGAAATATTTCTCATTTGTTCTGACCTTAGCTTCCTCTTTGCCTGGACATGGAGCAGAACAAAGGCAAGGCTAATGACACTCACCAGAGGCGGAGATGTGTTAAATGGCTCTTCTTTTTGAACAGTCATCTTTTTCTTTTTGGTAGATTGATTTTTTTTAAACCTTTTCTTTCGAGAAAGCAGATAAAAGGGAGGATGGGAGAGTCGACGTTTATGTCCATCATCCAGACACAGGAGTACAGAGTAACCCTTGGCTAATCTATAAAACATATTCTTCTTGTCATACTCCCTTCCTCAATGTAACTCCAGGACTGACAATGTTTTGGCATTGAGTGTTTTCCATTGCAAATATTTCTGTGCATATGAACTAAAATTATAGTGGAATTAGCATCGATATCGCTCCTCTAACTCTGAATGTCAAAGTCTTGCATTTTGCATCCGTCATTAGCATTCCCATTATAACAGACTTTGGCAAAAATCTTGCTAATGGATGTCGAAAATGAATATGTTAATTAGAGCCTATTGTTTCACAGTTTGGAAAGCTACAATTATTAAACTGCCAAAATGGAGACATTTAGCAAAGAAATGGTTACCAGCGCAGTGTTCACATGGATTAGACAGATACTGTACATTTAGTTTGTTACACAAACTCTCTCTCACTCTCTATCTCGTCCTCTCTCTGTCTTCCTCTATCTTTCCTTCTCTATCTCTATGGAGTTGTTGTTGTCAGGGTGATTTATAGTCTCTGGTGAACACTGCCAGACAAAGGGGGGCGTGTCGTCTCCAGCCATATCTCTAATGGTTCATCTCTCCTTGGCTGATCTTCCCCACACCTGCCACCAACGTCAGCAGAGTAGCCATAGGGTTGTCATGCTGACATCCCCCTGGAGACCACCAGGAACCACTCCCTTTATGTGCTCCTGCTCAAATGGCATTAGTTTAGAAGCTTCAGCATGTCCTTTGTTTTGTATGGAAGCTTGATCATGGAAGTAAAAACTATACCGTGGTCATAGCTTGGTTGTACTTTGGTCTTTTGAAGAATTGATGAATCTGAGCTTTGATCATTAACCTAAAACTGTAGCCATCTTGCATAAAATGAATACTGTATATACTGTACATTAAACCTGCATTAGCCAATCTGGTCTTGACAGTGATATGGTTAACAGGACCTACGCTCTTGTTGTTGTTGTTGTCACGTTTTAAAGCAGTAGTTCAGCCAAAAATCAAAATTGTCACTGAAAATTAGAATAAAAGCCGAAGCAATTGTAATAAAGCATTTCACAAGATTTCATCAGATTTGTCGTGAAGTAAAAAAATTGCGCCTATTTTCTGACTTGTTTTAGACGCAATCTAGTGAGCCAATCTAGTGAAGTAATTGTCTTATTATAATATTGGAGTAAATGAGCATTTAAATCACTGATGTTTTGGCACTGTAAGCCTCTTTCAGCGACGGACTCGAAATGTACTAATATTTTCCTCTCTTTTCCCTTTCATGGAGGCGCAGTTATTTTCCCCAAAATATAGAAATAAATAATTCAAAGAGAGAAAATGACAGGAATACAAAAAGGATGCAGCAAGAGGCGTGTTACAAGGTAGTTTTTGTCAGCAACGACACACACACAGTTCTTGGAGGGTGGAGAGCATTTGGTCCATTACAGAGGCGTAGAGGCTTCCGTAAATGACTTTAGAGCATCATGTCTAATCGAAGTGTTGTGAATACACACAGACGCACAATGACGCCAATTTAAATGCAAATCTTGACATTCCCATTGACAGTCCGCAGGGTTTAACATGCATCCGCAGGGTTTAACATGCATCTGAGCTGTCCAAATCATTTCAATTTGCAAAGGCCTTATTGCATGAGCGCGAGAGAGACTAAAGGAAACAAACGAAACTACCTGAACAATGATTATGCTAATGATGAATCGTTTTTTAGGACCCCTCATTTCTCCCTGTGAACTTTTCTCCTGGTCATATCCATTTTCAATCAGCACCTGACAGCACCGCTGCGCCGTCGCTTTGATGAGTTCTGCCAAAACCTCTTTGGCTCTGTATCCGCTCTGTATTTCCAATTGAACTAGTTTGGCAGTATAGGTGAGCCAGCAGCAGAGAACTCTGCAGGCTGCATCTTAATTACTGCTCTTAATCAGTGCCTGATGAGTCTGGTTTTGTGACACCATTAAAGCTACGCTCTATTTGCTGGTGTTTAAATTAGGTTGTGAGGAGGAATACCATTTAGTGTATTCTGACCCAGTCTTTTAGATCTTAGACAATCAAAGCATAGCTTTAAAACTTCAAAGAAGATGTTGCTTCGCAGTTATTTTTAGGCCACAGCTTGGTTTGACTTGTAGGTAGGAGAAACATCTTGGTTCCAGCAGCTGGCTTTGAGTGGTGTTGAGCTTCCTCTATGTTTTGGAGCTGTTAAAGGTTTTTACAGAGGTGTGTGGGGAGATAATGAGATGAGATGACACCTGGCATATAAAACATAGCAAAAAAAGCTGGAAATCGTGTTGCTAGACGCTGCCAATAACTCTGCAGGCGAGCCAGTAAGTCAGTTTGTAAAACGTTCTATACGCGGTCATACACGCAGCAGACATATCAGCTAAGCCTGTATTGACCTTCATCTGTTAGTCTGTGTAAATATGTACGTCAACATTATACATGGTGGGATGATTTTTTTTAACTTGTTTAACTCATGTAGACGTTAATCTATTAGCGCCAGCCATATTCATGCTGGTTTGCTCCTCAGGTTGCACCCTGCCAGCAGGTCTGGCACTGGTCACCATTCAGACACTGCGTCACCTAATGAATATTTCATTATTCTGACATTGAATGGTACTTGGATGGCTGCTAACTGGATGGCCTTTCTAGAGCAATAATATTCTTCCAGATTTACCATGCGGTCCGAAACCAAACGCCTATTTTGTATGAAATCCATTTGCATGTCACAATTATTAAACAAATGATGATTATGAATGTTTACATTATATTTTCTGTTACATTTTATGCATTTATCGACTTGGAGTACATTCAAGGTATACGTTTTATTAGTATGCATTCCCTGGGAATAGAACCCACATTCCCACAACAATGTGCTATTAACGCAGTGCTGTACCAATTGTGCAAAGCTACAGAGCTGCACTGTTTACCAAGCTCACAGGTTTTAGCTGCGATTGATAAGGAAAGTGAACTAAAGCTATGTATCCACTTGAGCAGAATAGTAGTTTGTTTCGTTGTAGTGAAGTATGTCTGTATTACATCGAAACGCTTTTAGGGCATGTCTTCATCTGTGGCCATCTTGGAAAGGCCTATGGGCAGCTCATTTAAGTGCAGCTCTTATCTCAAGTACTTAAATGGAGAAAGATCAAAATCTCCAAAACTGTTGGCTAAGCTTTTGATTCAATAACATATTTCAGCTCAGCAATCAAATCTAACATTAGAATCATAAATGAAGCTTGTTTAACTCAAATCAAGCTTAAAATAATTTCAGGCCATCCAACGAAGGGGGTTCTTACTCTTTTGACTTATTTGACTAGAAGGGTTCTGACTTTTTTGACTAGAAGGGTTCTGACTCTTTTGACTAGAAGTGCCCTCATATTGAGTGCTGTGACTTCTCCTATTGGTTGTCCTACAAGTGACCCATCTCCTCCTCTTGTTTTCCACCCCTTCTTTCATTTATCCATTGTAGCTCTCTTTAATGTGCTTAACACTCTCTGTATCCTCTGAGATCAATCAGGTGATGTGTACTTCTTGTGCCATGATGCAGTTAATGTTCCATTTTACTGCCCCGTCATCAAACCCCAGTTTTTTGGATATTGGATGTATGCACCGCCACATTGCTGGGTGTTAAAACCATGTACATGCTGCCAAGTAACAGCTTGCTGAGATTTCCTCATTTTGTAATGTGCTCCCAGATCACCTCCAAAGTTGTGGCGCATGATTAACATAAAACTCTCATTAAAAGTGTATCCCACGCTCTGCCAACATCCTCAACTGTGGCCCGTTTTGTCAAGCCACACATCAGAATATGTGTCATTGGCTCGTCTCTCCTAGTTTTCTGATTAAAGCTGCAATTTGTAACTTTTGCCTCTCTGTCGCCATCTCTGTTTAAAACATAGAATTGCAGGTTACTTTACATACTGTTCATTACGTATGTGGAAGTCAAATGAAGCCAAACTGACGTTTCCTGTGAAATTGGACCCAACCGCGTAAATTATAAATCATTATTATAAACGTACAGTTGCAAAATGGTGTATGGTAACACTGATTTGTGATGTGCTCAATAACTGATATTCGTTTATTTTTAACCCCAAAAAATTACAGGTTGCAGCTTTAATAAAAAATGAATGCAACATTCTGAAAGTCACTGCTGACCAAGAACCAAAAGATCACAATTTTACATCCTCAAACACACACATTATGCATTTGGCAGATGCTTTTATCCAAAAACTACTTACAGTTTATTCAAGTTATACATTTTTGTCCGTGCATGTGCTACCTGGGACTCGATCCCATGACCCTTGCGTTGCTGGCGCAATGCTATACCAACTGAGCTACAGAAACACATGCAAGTAATATTGACATTGATACAGATTAAAGGACTCGGTTAACCACTAGCAAATAAGTATGAAATGTTGCCATGGTGATACTTTGTGTTTTGGATATTTCCTCGAAGCACATTGTAAATACAAATGTACCCATTAAAACCTTTGGCGGGTTAAAATGCATCTAAAATTCAGCTGCTCTGAAATTCCCATTCTGTTTAATAGTTTCATCTACTGGTCTTGCACACCACTGTCTTTATGACCTGTATGACTCCTGCACATACTGTCCTCTCTGTCCTCACACGGACTCACACTCTTTACTTTGAGTGGTAGATCTTTCTGTCTGTTGCAGCTAAATACACTTGGTGTCTCTATAACATTCCCACTTTTAAAATTCAGCTAATTCACCTATTTTACAACATTAACTCTCTATTACTATAGAAGTTCTGAATATATTAGAAATATCAAGTTTGAGAGAACATCTGTAGAATATAGAACATTCAGCTAATGTTGTTGTTGTTTGTTGTCGTTGTTATTGTTATTTTTAATTGTACTGTTGTTGTTATATAATGGATTATTATCCTCCCTAATGTTTTCTGTAGATGTGTAAGCGTTGTTAGGTTATAGCGGCATCACTGTGTTTGCACTCGTGGTCCCTTGAGCTGTGGATTTCTCATGCACTTTGTTTTTTCCCACCTAAAATAAGATTAGAGCAGGAAGTGAGCAGGAGACAGAGATGAAACAGATAAAAGTGAAAGCAGTGACCCAGAGAGTTAGCATGACTATGCCAATTTAGAAGTAGTGCCACAGGGACGTCTCTGTTGTGCTCCCACTGATAATGAAGCATGCTGAGACTCCTATCTGAGCTTGAGTTAACCTCCCTGATGCATACAGCACCGTCACTTTCAGCCTCAGCAATGTAGAAGACTAGAGCGAGAAGCAAGATAGTTCTGGACTCATGAGATCCTCCTGCTTTCTCAACACAGTCCTATCACAGATCAAAAAGAACCTGCCCATCTAGAATCTAGAGATGGAAATGATGTAACCGCATTCTTAAAAATATGGATTATAGTCATTAAAGGCACGGTAGGGTTTTTTTGTTATACTGGTTGAAAGACGTTTCACGTCCTAGTGGTCTAAATATACACTACCGGTCAAAAGTTTGGAAGCACTTGACTGAAATGATGTAAAATCTTTTTATCTGAAGCTGTTTGCTTAAATGTTTCAAATTATTATTGTAGACAAACATTGTGTCAAAACTTTCACTACTGTATTTATGTAAATATATATCTTCTGTGAAAGGTGCAGGATAAAATGTTTGTACAGTTTGGAAGGTGGGATCGTATGCTTTCAAAGCTAGATTGCTATTGCTAGCCTCTCGGAAATAGCTGGCCCTACCTTTAAAAAGTAATCATATAATATAACTAAATAATAAGCACAAATCATAAATGGATCTTTGCACTAGTTTAGGTTCAGCAAAGAACCCTTGTTTTATTAAGAACAAGGCTTATATAAGGCTCTTAAGTTAACCTAAAGGTTATATGGAAATTAAAAAGTTTTTCCTGTTCCATTATAAGTTTGTTCTTCTTTCTGAACATTTTTTCTGAAATCTGCAATGATAAAAAGTGTGGCTCACCAGAAATAGTGCACATGGAATGAAGCCCTTGTTTTTAAACCCCACACTTGCATATGTACTTCTGAGGGAAGTATTACACAGATGGGTGGAATTCTCCCAGTGGCAGGGGTGCTGTACTATGATGTCTTGTATTCAGATTATTCATACTGGGGAAGCCGTCCGTCCGTCTCTATCCATCTGTCTCTCTCTCTACTCTGTTCTATATTTGTTCTGGGCCCTGCAGGCTCTCGGTTTCCCCCGTTGTGTATCTCCACCATTATTAATAAAAGAGCAACAGAACATTGTGCCCAGGCAGAGACAATTAATAAAAAACAGAAGCAGTTTCTCTTATTGATGGCAGCTGTTTTCCTGTGGATTCTTTGACACTGTGGTTAAAGGGATAGTTCACCCAAAATAGAAAACTCTGTCATCATTTAGTCACTTTTATGTACTTTTAAACCTGTATGACTGACTTTCCGTGGAGCATTGTGTGGTTGCCTTTTACCATGCGGTTGTAACGAATAGAAAATTAAGCTTTCAAGCTTCAAAATAGCCTCAAAAGCACCATGAAAGTATCATTAAAGGTCACACTGTATTTTCTCAGTCATACGATGGCTTTGTGTGAGGAAGAAACTTAAGTTTAAAAATCTTGACATCAGAACTAGATTTTTGAATTTTCGGATTTTGGATTCTGTTAATAACTGAATGAAGCCTCTTTCTCTTCGTCTGTAATGTTTTTCAATCCCCGTCTGTCCTTCATCTTTGGCTCTCATCTTACTTTCCCTTTATAATTTGAGTTCATTAGCGCAGGTCTTTAAAGCTGTTCTTTTTGTTGAACCCTGAAGCGCACATACTTAACCTTTTACTGTATTCAGTCTCCGCTGCTCCATCTGGTGTTAATCCCTGTTGATGTCTGATTAAGGCTCTGGCTAAAACCTCCTTCTCCGCATTTGTTACAGAGGTTACGAGGACCCCATAGAGGCCGAATTAATTGAAGAAAGGCACCCCTACGTCCACGGCATGTACCCTGCCCCTCTTGCCCAGCCTGAAAGAGGCAGCTTGGCCAGCCTGGACCGCATGGGCGGTCGGCGCTCCCCCTCCATTGACAGTATCCGCAAAGACCCCCGCTGGAGGGACCCCGACCTGCCTGAGGTCATCGCCATGCTGGGTCACCCCATTGATCCGGTCAAGTCCAATGCAGCCGCTTACCTGCAGCACCTGTGCTACGAGAACGACAAGATAAAGAAGGATGTCAGACAGTTGAAGGGGATCCCAGTGCTGGTGGGCTTGTTGGATCACCCAAAATCCGAAGTCCATCGCAAGGCCTGCGGAGCGCTGAGAAACATCTCCTACGGCAAAGATCACGACAACAAGGTGGCCATCAAGAACTGTGACGGGATTCCGGCTCTCATTCGCCTGTTGAGGAAAACCAATGACATGGAAGTTCGTGAGCTTATTACAGGTATGCTGCTTCATCCCATACTGGAATTTAGTCAAATAGATTGTATTTCCATATTTGGAGCTTACAGCATGTGCCAATCACATGATTTTGATGTTAAAATCAATTATGTAACCAAATTTAAGATGGGGATGAGTGGGCACGGGTAAAATTTGAATAGGTTATTAAAAAATCTATACTGATTAACATCAAAATTAAATACAAGTCCAAACTTAAAGCTGCAATCCAGAACTTTTGGTCTTTCTATTGTTATCTCTGTTTGAAACAAAACATTGCAGGTTACTTTTCATACTTTACGTATCTAGAAGTCAAATGAAGCCAAACTTTCTCAATTTCCCGGGAAATTGACGCGACAGCTCAAGTTATGAATCATTATTAGAAGCTTACAGTTGTGATCTGCACTTTCTCAATAATGTTTTTGTTTATTTTTAACCACGAAAAGTTACAGATTGCAGCTTTAATTGTTTTCTTTACAATTACAGAAACTATTGATTATGTATATACATAATATATATTTCTATATGTGCATAAACGTGCACACAGACAAAGCAATGCGTTAACCATGTGAATAAATGAAACTGCATGTCAGAAGAGCAGGAAGACTTTCATGTGAAGAAGGGAGAAATCATCCTGGTCTAAATTCAATTTCACATTCATTAGACTTTCATCTGTGTGACTGTCTGACCAATAATAATAATATCCAATCCAATAACAGATGGAGCCCAGCTTTTCCAGAAAGAAACAGTCCCTGTGGGCCTTCTGTATTTTTTTTTACTTGTTCATCCTAAATCTTGTATGATTCATTCATTTGTATTACTCTTGTTTCATCTCATCATGCTTGGCAGTCATTCTGCTAATGCTAGCCATAGGCCCCCATGCCAAGTTTTGCATATTTGAATACCAGATGAGTACATATCCACTGATTCCAGGTCAGTGTTTCAGGAGGACTGGCCTGACACGAGCACAATCTTGACCTGCTCAATGTCTCTGTAGGAACACAGTGGGGTTTATGTGTCTCCTCCTTAAAAGCTTTCCTGTAGCTCAGTGGTTAGAGCATGGCGTTAACAACGCCAAGGTCATGGGTCCTAGGGATTGCACATACTCAGAAACAATGTATAGTATAATGCAATGTAAGTCGCTTTGGATAAAAGCGTCTGCCAAATACGTAAATGTAAAATGATAGTTGACYCAAACTAAAATCAACTTTTTGATTTTTTGATCATCAACCATCATTTACTCACCTTCATGTCATTCCAAACCTATGTGACATTTCTGCTGTTTTTCTGTGGAACACAAAAAAATAAATGCTGAGAAATGTTTTCTGGTTTTGTGATCATACAATAGAAGTCAATAAGTGCCAGTGCCGTTTGTCTACCAGTGTACATTAAAATATCTTCACTTGTGTTCCTCAAAAGTAAAAAAGTCAAATAGGCTGGGGATGACATGAGGGTGAGTAAATAATGGATGAAGTTTTAGGTTTGGGTGAACTATCCCTTTAATTCCTTGACCTGATCTTTATGACCTGACACTAATTTACTTGAATATAAGCAACATAGAAGAGGTTTCAGACTTTATGGTTAAAAGCACAGGAGCCAAAGATGTGTTTGCACGCGTGTGCTAAAAGCTCTGTTTTATCACTGGAACAGAGGAAACATGCTAATCAGGGATTTACAGAATCTGTATTCAAAACAGACTGACATTGTAAAGCTATTAAGCGTTAACAAAACTTTCTTCTTTGATATTTTGATTTCAAAGTTTCTTCTGATTTCGTATAGGTTGTCAGTCAATATTTTGTCACGCATATTGAACTCAGGCCATTAGAGCTATAGATTGTTCCAGGTTCGATACAAATTCAGCCCAATCTAAAGCATTTGTGGCATACTGATGATTACCACAAATTCTTGCGTCCCATCCCTCAGTTTATATAAACAGGCAAAAATTTTATTTATACTGAAAGTCAATAGCTTAAGGCATTGCACTAGGATAAACATTAAAACACACGTATTTTAAAAGTATAGCCTCAAAACTTATTGTTAAAATGAGACTAGTGTGATACTGCTTTTGTCAAGACCGTGTTAAGCTAGTAAACGTTTTTTCCACCAAGTATGCAAGAATACCAGAAAGGGGCGAGACGTAACTATCAGCAAATGACTGTTTACATGAATCCCACAGGAACTGTGTCTGTATTGCATAACCAAACGTTAATCCACCTGGAATAGTAGTTTCGTTGCTAAGAGTACAACTCAACTCTACAGCGCAAATAGCACATATTTATTGCATGTAATATTTAAGCACTTTAACAAAAAACATACCTATTTCTGCTTTTAATCTCTCCGGAATGCCTTGCCTCACAGACACCCAATTATTTTTGTTTGTTTTTACCAATTTAGGGATGAGGAACAGAATTAATGTCTGTGATAATCGCCAGGTACAGATTTTGTCGATGGAGCTCAGCTTGTTTCGATCACGAAACAATCCTTTAATGGGATTGGTGAATTAATACACTGAAGTAGAAAGTCTTTCTGCTAATGATATTGTTTGATGGTTCTCCAGATGTTTTTTCACAGACTACAGAAAACGTTTCCAGTGTGTGTGAAATACCAGTAGATCCACAGAGTACTGGTGTGTGAGACAGTTAAGTGATGTATAACTGCATGGCGACACAATGTTGCTTTCAGTCTCGGCTAAAAATAGCTCTCCTTCTACAAGAAGGGAACATAGTCTGTCAGTTCCAAACCAAGCCCTGGAATGGCCATATGGTCCATCTACAAGGCCCCTATGAAAACATGGCCCTTGCTGTGGTCTCTCATATTTCAGCAGCATGGAAAACTTGGAATGTTTTTCTTCTATTCAAAATAATTGCAGGATTTTAAAAATAGCCAGTGTCAGTTCACCATGTGCCTTTGGGGGCACTCCACGGTTGGTACCCATGGTAGCGGCCGCACCATACCACCCTAGAACAGAGCAGAACCTCCTCATGTAGATGATACATCACAACATTCGTTTCTATTCTGTGTTTTATTGCTGAGTCATCTACTTTTTCATTACCTTTTCCTCTTTTTAAAGTTATTTTAATTAAACGTTCAAGGCAGGCAGCAAACAGTCCAAAAACGTAATCCAAACAGAGTCAAAAGGGCAGGCAGCAAACAATCCAAAAACCCGTCTAATAGGCATCAGGTGGCAAACAGGAAGTAATCAGTAAAAGGCACATGAGTACATTGGAAATGTAGTTTGAATTAGACTTAGTACTCTGACGAGGGCTCCCTCTGGTGACACGGAGGAGGTGGAACAAAAACAGGATGTAGCCTGTTATACTTACTGCAGTAGAATAAATATTATGAGTTTTTCTGGCTGCTGAAACCATTCAAACAAAATTTTGAAAATGTATTGCATTTGAATGTTTTCAAAAAATAATTGACTAAAGTTTATGTTTAAGGACTAATTCGTGTATTTCAATACAATAAAGCATTTTGGTGCTGTGCTGTCTCGTCACTTCAGTGATATCCAGTCTAAACTCAAGGTCCTGACACAGAACCAGTTAAGAATCACTGGTCTTTGCAATGCATTCTAGATGATTTCCTATCCGTGCATGAAATGCTGTCTATGGCCTTGCATCAGCTGAAAAATAAAAATATATAATTTAACAAAGAAAGAAAGAGACCACGAAACACAGCTTACACCTGACCTTTGTTCAGGGACTCCAGAGGTCCAGAGTATGATGGCATTTCTGAGCTGATTACCTTGTTTACCCTTCCTTGCTGTTTCTCTCCCTCTGTTTCTCCTGTCCAATCAGTGTATGATGAATGGCAGGGGGCAGGGCAGCACTGTAATGGCAGCCCTAAGTGAATGTCCTGTTAGACCAGCATGTCTGCTGCTCCCAGGAAATTGAATTAGCTGGGAGGCTCCAATGACAAGCAGGAAGGAGTAAACTCAATCAGGCTGCACCTCTGACAAGCTTCTGCCTGCCCCACGTTGATCTCATTGGCTGCTTTGGGATTAGATTTGTGAGGTATCCCAGAACCTGCAAAGGATAAAGGACAAACCAAATAGATTAGAATTCAATAGAATTCTATTGAAACCGATAGAATTTCTTTCATGCTTTTAAATGTGCATTCTCCTAGACCAAACACAAAACAGCACATCTATTTACATAAATTATTACTATTATTGAGGCTGCAAGGTATATTGAAATTATTAAAATATTGCAAATGTGCATATTGCATAATGAAAGTATAGTACTTTCATGTACTTTCAAGTACTTTCATAATCAAAATATATATATATTTGATATATATATACATTGAAAGTATATATATATACATTGAAAGTATATATATATATATACATTGAAAGTATATATATACTTTCAATGCTCTATGCGATAAGTCATTTAATATAAAATATTACGGTGCATTGTGTTTTACTTGGCTAATACCCCAGTGATAAATACTGCCATTCCTGGCCGTGGATTCAGCATTATGCAAAATCGCTCTGTTACTGATAGCATTTTGAAAACCGCCAGCAATTCGCAGGTGTTTTGTCACCCGTGATTAATTCATTACGCAACCTAAAGAGCCTCATAATAACCTGCCACAGTTGTCTGCCTCTGTTTAAAGCCAATGGACTGGCCTTTCACAATGTAAAGTTAATCAACATGCTATGTATAGACCTCTACCTCTCCTCTGACTACAACACAATAAAGCACGTTTGAGCGCATGAGCTGACCGGTAATGAGCCATGCTCCTTAATGTTCTACTTTACCATTCCCATGTACGGCAAGAGTCATGTGTACCGCATCTCTTATCCGGCCTTTAACCACAGTCTAATAGCCATTCAGAGCCTAAGAGGTGATGTTGATGGAGCCAGCTCGCAGATGGAAGTACACATGCTGTTATTAGCAGGGGCTAAATAGATTTATTTTGGGGGGCTTAAAGAGCCCTTATCTGTTTAGAGAGTTGTGTTTTTAGATCCCTTCCCAACATTCCCAGAACATCGGCTAATGTTCTCCAAAACGTTCTTGCAGTAACGTTGGTAAAACTTTAACACTATGTACATCATATATCAAAAACGTTATTAAGTAGTTGAGTAGTTTTAAAGATGGTACATAATTTTAAAATGTCTGGATAGCATTCTTATACCCAAATAGACCTGGAAGTAATTAACGATGAGAAAAACATGGTGTCATGATGGTTAGGAAGAACTGAGATAATAGATTCAAAGTTGAATCTGTATGAACGCTTATGTGAGTTTGTAGTCGACTGTGCAAACACTTAGTCAACCATTTCTGTTTTTAGCAATAATGCCCTGTGGTCTTAGGGCTTTGTTTTCACTAACCCAAGAGGAGGCAGTTTATTTATCCACTCTGCATTTCCAAAGGTTGCAGTAGCTGTATGGGGCTTGCCAAGTTAATAAAAACAAAGACCGGTCTTAACAGTGTAGGCGAATATACACGTCTGCTGGCTTATAGAACAAGGTTTCCTGTTTTATTGCCTTGGAAATAACAGCCTGGCTTTTACACATATTGTTGGCTCCAAGCAATTTTTCACAAACTTTTTCTGTTTCTACTTTTGAAGTCTTGCTCTGTAATGGAGCTTCCTTTGGGAATACTCAGAATCAGTGCTTTGCACCGCATGTGACAATTGATGTAACAGTGGTGCCACTTTCACCGGGTCTCTATTCCGTGTGCATCTCATGTCATTATAGAGATGTGACACTCACTTCCTGTTTTCTTCTCCTACTGTTTCTCTCTATTCTTCTGTCACTCCACCTGTTAGGGACACTATGGAACTTGTCCTCCTACGAGCCACTGAAGATGGTGATAATTAACCATGGGCTCCAGACGATGACTAATGAGGTCATCATCCCTCATTCCGGCTGGGAACATGAGCCCAATGAGGACTCGAAGCCACGCGATGCGGAGTGGACCACCGTCTTCAAGAACACATCAGGATGTCTAAGGTATTGTGATCTTACCTTTGCTGGTGATTAATTGCGTGGCCTTACTCTACCTTCAGGTCCTCCTGGAAAGTTTCTGCTCATGAGTTTGGGAATGGTAATTTATGATGATGTCACTACGATCAAGTGGCTTGCTGTGGAATTTCATACTTTTCTTTTTCACATTCTAACAGACATAAAAGCGTTTTAGCTGTACCACAACAGAATAAAGAGCAAAGTATGTGCTTTAGGTGTGATGCCTTATTTATGTTTATATTTATTTAAAAAATATTAATTTATATTACTATTATATTTTTCTCGTGCAGCAGCAAAACATGACAGGAAATGTTGTCACCCAAGCCTGTTTCTTTATAAACTGGCTGAATAAGTGGTATTTTTTTGGCAGGCTTTATTGATATCCTTTATGTACAGTACACATAATGTGTACATAGTAAATTGTACAGTCAGTACAAAGTTTTATGAGCAACACCAAATTACCTTTGACTATGCTATCATATTGTAATGACCTAAAGTGATGTCACTGAACCCTCTTTTAAAAGTCTTATTTGGCTACAGCAAAAAGCTTTTACCCATGAAGTCTATTATAATTTGATCACTAAAAGGGTTGCAAAAAAACAAAAGAAGGAATTCATTTGCATATATTGAAATTGTGTTTCTCTCTTGTAATGATGAGTGAACCTGCTGGTGTCATAAGTTGTTTTTATGTGGTTGTGTTTTGCATCAAGGCCATATTGCAATTACTACTGTAGATAAAACTCCAGTGCTCTGTAGAGATAGACAAGATAGAGACGAGAGATAGATAGATAGATAGATAGATAGATAGATAGTCTGTAGTAGTATTATATGTAAAAAGGGACAAGGTGGAAATAGAATAGAATGTATAGCTATAGATTGACCTTATTTATATTAACATGTGTGTTTTTCTATCTCCACATTGTAACTACAGTTAAAAATCAATGCTCTCAGTCTATTCTATATATAAACACATTTGCTGTTGTGTTACAAGCTTCTTTGCAGGCACTGATCCTGTCCTCTGGGGGTCATTCTAGTAGCTCAGCTTTTGATTAAGATATCCAGTCACTAAAGGGCTTTATATTGCCATGGTTACCCCGCATCCTGCCATAATAACCAGAGTCAGTTTTTGTTTGCATTTACTCCTGAATCTAAAAGGCAAGAGAAAATAGCATTGTAATCGAGGTCCATGTTGATTCCGTTCCAGTTTTTTTCTTCAGTGTAGTCTTTGCTTGTCTCAGCAATAACAAATAGGGTGTTAATCCATAAATAACAATAAATAATTTGTGCATCCAGAATTCAAACTGTGCCAGTTCCACAATGCTTACGGCTTTCATCTGAGACCCTGACTTGGTCTCCCTGGTTGCAAGCCATGAGCATTATATTCTATAATGCCACAGTTACAATTGTCAACATCAAACTGTGCCTGCAGTGATCTGAAACATAAATCAATTAAGATCCTCCAACTGTTCCTTGACCTTCACAGCCACTTTGCTAGACCATGAACACACATTTAGCAATCTGTCTCAAAATATACTAGTTAGTCCAACAATTCATGGCTGGTGCAGTACATGTGAGATCATGTTACGTGTACCTGCCTCCAATATTCTGATTAAAGGCAGGGTCGATGATTTTTTTTCCAGCGACATTTTCTGTTATGCTTGTTAAAAGTCTCTTCACATCCTGATCACTAAGCGGTCTAAATATATTTATATTTAACAATTATATTAACAGATTTATATAAATATGTATATAAATATATCTGCGTGCTGGAGCATAAAATGTTTGTTGAATCATTACATTCAGTCCACGCGCAGGGTTGCCATGGTACTGAAGTTTCTTAAAATTTGTCCTCAGTAATGCTAAATATTTTGTTCTCCCTCTCTCCTTTTTTTAAATTTCTTCTCTCTTTTCTCCCATGGCCAGTTTTTAATTTGAGCTGTTCTGTCTTGTGTACGAGCTAAGCTCTGCATCTCCAGAGGGACATGGCTGTGTTTTCCACCCTCTGTTTCCTCTATAGCAGCCAGGCCTCTAATCTCCTGCTGCTGCTTGTGCTGCAACCTGCTGGGCCACGTCCAGCTTCTGCTTACTTCCCTGTGTTTGCTCCACCTCCCTGCTTTCATCTGCTCTTCTCGGCGACTGTCCCGATGTTCTCGAGTTAGTTTGCTGTATGGTAGAGACAGGGTGCTGTGGTACCAAATAGATACACAGGTCAAAATATATATATACATAAATATAATATAAGAAAATAATAATACAGGTTTAACTGTTGCATCTGGTATCTTTGGGTACTTGATGGTTTTAAGTGCTCGGGCATTCGCTGTAAATGCAACTGTGTGTGAAGCTGTCATATGCAGTTTGTAGTTTAAACAAAACAATTAGACATATGTTGAATATTTGTGTATTATTGCACACAGTGAAAAACAGTCCATGAAACCTGCCACAGTTTGCTGTGTTGCTAATAAACATTAATTAACAAGAAATCCACTCAGTACTTTCAGCTTATGTCTTTATTTACCAATTATTACTTGAAATTGTTAAAGCAACGTTACTCGACAAATAATTGACCTATATTCCATTGTTTTATTTTCATTTATGATTATTAATATACATATTTTTTCTGTCTTTCGCTTACTTTTACTAAGGAACATCTGTAAATAATCTTCCTTTACTCTCTTTTTTTCATTTTGTCTCTCAAAATCTCTCTCTCCGTCTGTACCTCCTTATCTCTCTTTACTTTGTTCCTCTTTGCCAGGACTTTTGCTCTGAGGCAGGTTAATCAATGTTATTCGGTTAGCAAGTGCTTCACTGGCTATAAAAGTCATTTTATTGAGAGGTGGTACAGTGGTACTGCCAAGCCTGATGTTTGTGTTTTGAGGTCTATGGGATGGAGAAATGAGAATATGTTTCCACATGATGCCCAGCTCTCAGCAGGGCACCTGCACACATCTTCTCAGACATGCGGCTGTGCGCAACGCCGCTCCATCCTCATCCTGTCTTTTAAGCCTGGGTTCAGGGCGGTATCCATGGAAACTGTATCCAGCGACATCTGTTGCCTAGTAAGCTGCTTGGAGGCAGAGTCTTGTTTGCAATGAAGAGTTTCCTGTCCGGACTCGTCTTTTTTATTCATTTGTTTATTGCTTCAGTCATTGTGACCAATACACAGGTTTGTAATTCCTGATGATGTCCATGTCCTCTACACTTTATTTGACCTTGAGATGTTTTGAAGGTCATTGCAGGGCAATGGTTAAAAAGCCAGATAGCAATATTGCAAGCACATACTTTTAGCACATCACAATTAGCGAGTTTATACAGACCTGTGAAAGAAAAAGATTTGCATACAAACTACAAAATATATGTTTTGAAACCTGCATGGTCCAATTGCAGTCCCTTGTTTCGTTTAGGAAACACAAAACTGTGGAACTGGAGGCTGATTATTGCTGTATGTCGAGTGTCCTTTAGGCATTGTGGATGAAAAGACAGGTAGTTGTAAAAACACAATCCATCACTCATATATCTGGATCAGATCCACCACAGATGTGCAGCCGTTATAATCCGTATGGGTCCTTTACTGCAAATGGGTTTAAATATCTTTAGTTGGAACGGGACCCGTTTGTTTGGCGGGGTGTGAGATTAATGTACGTTTTCTTCAGTTGTCTTTTGATAGTGAAGTCTGTGGAGTGAGTTTTTACTGGGTAGGATTTCAACTTGGCAATCGTGTTATAAAGAACTGCAGCCGAGCAGCTGGCAGGAGAGAGATGTTGGGGTAAAAAATGAGAAGCGCAGATGGCTCCTGGTGTCTGCTCAGGCTGGAGACGTTCTTGTCATTTCACTTCTGTAACACTAACCTTGTAACTTTCTGTTGTAATCTGCACTCGGTGTGTTTTATACCGGCACGCTGGCTGATATTTTGCCCGGTAATAAATTAAGACGGTACGAGCTGGTCTGAGATCATTAATGATGGGTAGCGCTCGAATGTGGGTTTAATTGGATTGGATGACCGTGAAACCACTAAACCTTTATTTCACATTAGTTTTCTGCTCAGAGATGATTGCTGTTGTGCATTTAATGTTCTCCGAAGGCCATAAACCAACAGCAATTGCACTGTCTCTGTGCAGTTTTGTGTGTTTGTGGTCCAGAGATGGGAGTTACTCATCGGGTCAGATCAGTGGTAATGCCCAGCAGTATATCCAGTTTTGGGCTATTCTTACTAAACTTAAGTCAGCTTACCCTTTACTCTGCTTCCTGCTGTGCCTGAGTGTGTGTTATGGTCAGACTTTGTGTGGATTTAGTCATACCATTCAAGAAGTGTTAAGGAATAACTAACTAAATGTAATAATGGCAATACTTTACATTGTATCTATCTATCTATCTATCTAT